>JAJEJO010004668.1:0-52447 GCA_020662805.1 Glaucomys volans
ACTTGTGATCTTGGCTCAGCTCTGCAGCTGGCTTCCTGAGTACAATCAAGGGACATTCTAAGCCTCAGTTATCTTATTTGTAAAATATTAGGCAAAGCCTTTTTTTTTTTTTTTTTGGTAATTTTCACTATTGTTGCTAATAGAATATTTTCTAATTTTCCCCTTGCTGGTGACTGATTTTGAAAGACTGGACGGGGCAAATCCAGCCAGAGTTCTCTTTTTGTGCCCTCTGGGGCCACTTACCACCTAAGATAACCTTGAGTAAGGTCCAGATGGGGCACCAGGCAGCCAGAGCCTGAGCTTCTGGAGTTCCTTCCTGCAGGCTCATTCTACAGGAGGACACCTATCATAACGCCTCTGATTGCTGTGGACACATCCCAAGGAAACATTAAATGGAGTGTCCCGAAGATGCTTAGCTTAGCTATGCATTTAATTCAGCGGTAATTGAAATTTGCCAACAAAGATTTGCATGTAATCTGTGATTTCGTTTTTCAATTAAAATCACTTCCTTCTTATGGATGGAAAGTACTTGGCTGTTTTCCTTCTCACAGTGGTTTGCAAAAACCAATCCCCCACTGCTTTAGGGGCTGGAGTGAGGGGTTGAGGGTGAGGAGATGAAGGCTGAGACCAAGAGGGGAGGTCACCCAGGATGGTGATGCACGACAGGCAGGTGCTGCAGGGTGAAGTGGCTGGGAGGGAGGTAAGGTAGCAGTTTGAGGCTCCCTTGTTCACAGTGGTCTTGGGAAAACAGCCCCAGCTGGGGGTGTGTGTAGCTCAAGGGGGCAGCCAAGGGCTGGGAAGAACCAACCAGCTCTCCATGGCCAACACAGGCAAGTGACAAGAAGCTGGATCAAGGCAATTGGCTTAGGTGTTGGGGAGCAGGAAAGTGGTTAATTTGAAGTAAGAAGAGTCTTTTCTTCTGCTTCACCCTGGATGAGTGTGTGGCCTTTGATGTATGGAAGCAGCACCTGGAGAAGAGACTTGAGAGGAAGCTGTGTTCCAAGGATGATGGAGGAGGGGAGGGGAAGATAGGAAGCGGAGGCTCTAGAGAACCCAAGAGCCTGTGGAGTGAGCAGCTTGCAGGATGTGGATCTAGACCAGCCAGGCTGGCTCCCTGGGATGGAGTTTTCCTTGACTGGCTCTCTGGCCTTGGGCTAGCGCCTAATTTCCTTGAGTTCCAGTTTTTGTCACCATCTAATGGCATACAATAACTTCTACCTGAGCAGGAGCTGGGAGAAGCCAGCTGCTGTGGTCTGAATGTTTGTGTCCTCTCACAATTCATATGTTGAAACCTAGTCCCAGCAAAATGGGATTAGGAGGTTGGACCTTTGGGAGGTGAATGGGACTGGTGTCCTCAAAAGACAGGCCTAGGTGAGCCCTTTTGCTCCTTCAGCCCTGTAAGGACTCAGTGAGAATACAGAAGGTGCCACCTATGATGCAGGGAGGAAACCTCAGCTGACACTAGGTCTGCCAGCGCCTTGATCTTGGCCTCTTCCCAGTTTCCAGACCTATAAGCAAAAGTTTTTGTTGTTTATACATTCCCAGTCTAAGGAATTTTGTTATAGCAGCCTAACAGACTAAAAACATCAGCCTTTTGGTTTGTGAGGGTCCCGGGGGCGGGCTGCATCTCCATCCTTTCATATGCTCCTTTCCTAGCAGGGTGCCTGGCATGGTAAGAATTCAGTAAACTCTGTTAAAATGGAACATTGGCCAAATGAGATAAGGTGGAAGTCAAGAGCATTTTGTAAGTTGTAATAGTTTATTTTTTTCTTCTCTTACAGTGTTGCTAGCTCTAAAAATGGGGTGAAATATTTGACTGGAGGATAGGTTGGGCCCTGGATGGGTCAAGGCAAAGTTCCTGGGATGGGTGGTCTTGACTTGGGGTTTCTTTGGGAGCCTAGAGCTCTGTTGCTATTTGCTGCTTCAGACCCAGGTCCCAGCCAGGGAGTGGGGTAGTGCTTTTGGAGTCAGGACCTAGCTCCTCAGTGGCTGGGGGCAGAATCATCAGTTTGCATTGGGCCAGCAGTTCCACCATGGTGAGACAGGCATGGAGAGGGTTCACTTCAAAGAGAGCCGGCCAGGGTGCTTGTGAGAGGGACAATTTGGTTTCTGTAGCTGGGCTGGAGGTGGGATTTGGAGCCATTTTAAGAATTAGTGGTTGATTTCAGCCACAGTAGAAGGCACACAGCTGTGGCAGGGCTGGGTCCCTCTCTGTGGAAGTGCACATTCTTTTTTGTCTGGTTTCTTTCAAGTAGAGATAATCCCTTTTACCTGGCCAGACAACTGAACTGTTTTCATTTTTTTTTTATTCAGTAATAAATCTGCCATCCCCGCAGGGCTTGAGCCAAGGGCTTTGCTTTCTGCATCTACACAGAGGTCTCGTAAAAATGGTGTAAAATGAAAGAGAAAAATGCATATTTCACACTTTGTCTGCTCTGGGTTATAGTGATTCTCAACTCATCCCCATTACAAACAGCTGACCTTCCCACAGAGTTCAAGTACCTTCTGCCTAGCCTGGAAGAACCATCTCTCTCTGTCTCTCTTCCCCCTGTCCCTCCTCCCTCCCCCACAGGCACACTCATTTGCCTGAGAGGAAGCTGAGGCTGTTGGTAAGTGTACGGTGCTGTTTAGTGTTTTCCAGGAGGAAAGTGGCATGAAAGACCCCAGTGCACGCTTGTTAACCACATTCATGCACAGGTTGGAGACACGCCTCGGTCCTCTCCCCACAGGCCAATGCATCTACTCACTCGCCCTCTATGCAAATTTATGCCGGAAACATGAATATGGGCTTTCCTTCTATTGAAGGCTACAGGTAATTTTCAACGATCAACATTATTAGTTTGCTTAATATTCAAAGGAAACAAACAACCTTCCCAAGTTTACCTGCCTCTATTCCCTTATACAAATCTGCATATCAGTCCAAATGGTAGCTTCCCAAACATGCCATGTTTGTTCCTATTTCCTGGCCTTCCCCCACCTCACTCTCTGCCCCATCCAGTTCTCCTGCATTGAATCTGCTCCTCTCTCTTCTCTCTTCTGCTCAGCTCAGTCTTTTCTACTTTCAAGACTCACCTCCTTCTTGAAGTCTTACTGGATTGCCCCAACCCATAATGCTCTCTCTTTTCTTGTGACTTGGCACTTACAGCCCATATCACTCAGCTTAGGTTATCAATCACACACTGCTTTTTGGACTTTTTTTTTTTAAGGAATTGTTTTCCTATTTAACTATCATTTTCTTGTTTGACCTTTCCTATTCCACTATTAGTCTATAATGTCTTACGTATTTTCTTATTTAACCTTTCTTATTCCACTATTAGTCTATAAGATCTTATGTATATCCCTGTACTTTACAGTGTCAAACACATAGCTTTTTCTGTTTAGTAAACAGTAGGTGCTTAGTGGATATTAAAAAAAAAATAAGTGAATGAATGAAATCTCCCACTTGGGATGTGAGTGTGGCTGTGATGTTGTGGCCTGATCTGCTTTTTTTATTTTTTAAATTTTTTTGGCTAGAGCAGTAAGCAACACAATTCATGCTTGCAGGGCCCTGGCGGGGAATCTTGACCTGGGGGAACACTGCCCAGCAGATGCGCATGAGACGTTTGCTCTTGTTTGGATGATGTTGGACAGGGTGTAGCTGTTGAGTGTTGGTGACAGCTCCACTCACACTGTGTGGACCTGGGATCCCCAGGTCTGCGACACACAGACTGTTGAGATTTTTATGGTAGTGAGAACAACTAGCACTCCTTGCTGAGCCCCCTCCCTCTGTGTATTCCTTTCTGCATCCCTGTATGCTCCCCACCTGCAGTCTGTATTTAATTTAGAGTAGGGAATTAGTAATTCAATTTTCTTTCAGATCCGCGAGCACTGCTGCCGCCTGCCATCTTGCTCTGCCTTCGCTTTGTGCTTCCCACCTCAAGGCCACTTTACGGATTTGTTTGATTTGTGGTTGTGGTTTGTAGCTGTCACCGATTTCTTTGTTGTTGTTGTCGCTGCTGCTGCTGCTGCTGCTGCTACCGTTTCCTTGCAGCTCGATTTTTAGCTGAGTGTTTGGGTAGTAAATATGGTTTACACCCACTCTGTTGGAAATAATGGCATTTATGTGCTGAAAGTTATTTCCAAAACCTGTGATATGTGTATACAAATAGATCCACGGCAGGGCCCCTAGACTGGGGAGAACAAAAACTCAATAAAGCCTTCGAGATGGAGTATAAACAGGTGTCTGCAAGCAGGGCTAGGCCAGGAGGTTCAGGGAAAAACAACCCCCCGCCCCCGATGTTGGCTCTGAACTTCAGCTCTACCCTAAATACCTTGCTTAGCATTGAGGGAGGTAAAAGATGACTTTGGTTCACATTTACCTGCTGAATGCTCTCTTGCATTCTTTTGAGCATCTTACTTTTCTATTCACTTACTCTCAATGGTATTAAACCTTAATTGCTCTGGATCCTGGTATGGAAAAAAATGTGCCAAGAAACTATGAGATTGGCCTATAAAACTGGTGGCCTTCTCTTCTTCCAAATGGCTGACAGTCTGGGGGATCATTGGCACGTTGAATGAACCTAACCATTGTGAACAATGCGCCTTGAACTCTATCTTGACATTCTCCTAATACTGCAAATGGAGCTAGAGAACTCCCAGAGGAGTTGCTAAAGCCAGGTTGCTCTTGAAGGTGTGGTGCTGGCCTCTGAATTTGGGAAGTATGGGTTTCTTCTAGGCCTAGATTCTTGACCCCTCCCCGCCCCATCCCCGTGTCTGACAGCTGATCAGAAGTTGGGCCTGCACCTCCACACTAGGTGAAGGTCTTCCTTGCCAAGAGGTCAAGAGCGATTTCAAAGATGTCTTGGCTCTGTGCTGAAGGCTGCGTGACAAAGGCATAGGAAGGGTGTTTCGATTGTTCTCTAACTTGTAAATGCCAAGCAGAAATCTTGTTGCAGTTCCTAAATGCCACATTTCGGCGTGTTTATTGTTTCCCCCCCTAACGGGGAAAGATGGTGAATGGACTAATAATTCAGGAGCCGAGAACATGTTTATTTGATTTTTAGAGCTTTAGCAAATACAGTGTGTACAAAACCCGGTGCCAACAGCATGCATAATTCCTCCAGGAATGGGGCTGATAGGAACACAAAGCTTGCATGCTTCAAAACTGTAACCAATATTTACACATCTGAGTGACTAATTCTCTACTCTGAGCAGGAGAACAATAGGCATAATAGTCAGGTACATTAATGCAGAGCATGCTCGTCTGGTGACTTGGATATTTGACACATAAACAAAGTTGGGGGGGCATGGGGGGAGACGTGGAAGCTTTTTATCTACCTGTGCAACCATACACCAAACAGCAGGCTACAAACACGCTCAGAAAATGCTGACCCAATGCTGTTCTTGTACCTCAGATGCAGGATTGGCACATGATTTGCAGCGCTGCGGGAGTTCTGTAGCTGACCTCATTAGCGGCGCGTTTCCTGGCTTGTTAGCATCATATTTGTATAATTTACAGCACCTTCGTTTTTATGGAATGTGTTTCTTGTAGAGTGTAATGGCAGCAATATATTTAACCTATCGTATTTAGGAATGCTTTTGCTGGAGGCAGCCTGTAGATATAAAGGGGACATTTTCTCCTCTCCTGCATGGGCCTTTTTCTCATTTTGGCTCGCTAGGCTGCCACATGTGTGTGTGTGTGTGTGTGTGTGTGTGTGTGTTTGCATATCCGTGTGTATGTTTATGTGTGCCTACACACATATGTACAAGTGCCTGAAGGGCACGAAGGGGCCCTGAAGGTGTGACTCTTGCTTCCAATGGCAGAGGCTACTTTCAAGGATTGCCCTGAAAGGGGCTTTGGCCACCTCCAAGGTGGGGTTTGGAGAGAGTGGATCTATTGGCCTAGGTGCCTTGATTGGAGAAAATGAACTTGTAAAATGGAAAAGGGAATCAGGCAGTTTAGATATTTGGGGATATTTTTTTTATTTTTATTTTTTAGAATGGGGACAGGGGTGGCGTGAAGATGCTAATAAGTAAGTTGGCATACTAATGTGAATTTTCCATCTCTGTGACCTTCTGGGGTTTTTTATATACAAGGATAGGATGGAAAAATGGAACATGCATGTCACTCAGGGGTGCATCCTTCCTCCAATGAACTCTTTTCTTAGGGAAAAAATAGAGTCTATGAATAAGGATGGGCATACTCTTTTCCTTTCTAAGCAGTGTAGAAACAGTAGAAATGTCTGGGACTAAGCCTTTGAAAAGAGGATGATGTCTTGATTTGAATGTCTAGAGACATTCAAATCAGGACAGCTGATTCCAGTCTCAGCGTGTAAACGGAGGCTGCCTGACCTCAGGAAAATTATTTCATTTACTTAGGTCACTGTCTTGAGGTTGGGGCTGGGTGGTGTCTTTCTAGAATGTGAGGTTTCTACCCTGTATGTCCCTTGTCTCCTCTGTTCCTGAAGCCAGATGAAGGCTGAAGGCTGGGGTGTTGCCTCAAGGAGCTTTGACCTTGAGGGTTATATGCAGTGATCCAGGATAGGGAAGCACAGCTCTCTGGGAGCTGCCAGTGTCTCAGTTGCATCTTCTGACAGGGGGCAAAGAGGGTGAGGGCAAAGACTCATGATTCAGAAACCAAGGACATGGTAGGGTGAATTTTAGAGCTTAAAACTGGCACCAGGCACAATCACTTTTTGGCCTCAATGAGAAACTTACTTCAGGGGCTAGATAAATAGGTAGGCTCTGGACTTATCTTGATGAGGAATTAAGTAAATCTATGAAAATGACCCGAGGCACTGGAACAAGCTTTTTCTAACTGGCTAGGCTGGCTGGGTTTCTTCGAACATTTCCTTCACCCCCAGCTTTGGAAATTTCAGGATTTTTTTTGTTTTTTATGCTTCTGGCATCTTTTCCAGTTGTGATACTTCTTTTCATTGATTTTAAATATCTGGAATCTTGGTTTTACTTAATAGGTATGGTCATCCATACAGGGGTTGCTTCCAGGACCTCCTGATAATACAAAAACCCCCAGGTGCTCAAGACCTTTATGTAAAGTGGTGTGGTATTTGTATATAACCTCTGCACGTCTTCCTTATGCTTTAAATCATTTGAGATTATTTATAATACTTAATCTAATGTAAACACTATGTAAATAGTTTTTATTTACATTGTTTAAGAAATAAGAATAGGGGGAAAAATGTATGTACATGCTCAGTACAATTTTCCCCCTGAATGTTTTCAGTCTGCAGTGGGTCGAATCCATGGCTACAGAACTTGTAGATACAGATGTCCAACTACAAGTCCTAAAATGCTGGACTGGCTGGGTTCTATGACAATAATTTAGAATGTTAAGTGTATTTATATCCAAAGTTTGAATCTCAATTTATATTCAAAGTTTAAATGCACCAGCGTTGCTGGCCATTTGAAAGTACTTAATGGTGGTGAAGCCTTTGGTTAAAAAAAAAAATTGTTTTGTAAAATCTCTAGTTTCAACCTAATTGAATCCTGGACTATTTATTGAGCACTTATTAAGTACTGGATATTTAAATAAGAATTGTATAAAAATTCCCACCTAAAGGGACTCTTCATTCAAATTTCAAATCAGGATTTGCATGTATTTTGTATAGACATATTAGCTCATAACAAAATGTGAATGATTTCAGATCCCCCATCTATGAATCAGGTTGCTTTTAAAGCTCAGTGAAAGATAGACCATTATTATATGTGTTTATTCAAAAACTTGTATTAGTCTCACTTGACTGATTTGATAACCAGCTTGTCTAAAGTGATGATTAAGGGGGGCTGTGCACCTGGACTCTCTGGGGAATAGAGATACTGCTGGATACACTCTTTCTACTTTCTTACAGGAGAAGCCATCTTTCCCCCATTCTCTCTGTGGTCAGTTCCTCTACTTGGCTCGAGGCCATCCATTCTTTCTCAGTTTCTTGTGATCTAGAACTTTGGATTATATTCATGCTGTCTTTTCTGTTTGGTGCTTAAATATGCCCCAATCTCTCCATCTTAAAAAGCATTGCCTATGCCATAATCTCTAGATCAACTCCCTCTTCCTGTCTCTTTCCAGCCATCCTTACTGCTTTTTTTGGTTGTTGCTGTTGTTCGAGGTGCTAGGATTTGAACCCAGGGCCTCACACATGCTAAGCAAGTGTCTGTCACTGAGCTACACCCACAGCCCATCTGTCTACCCATTCTGAACGGCCATGGCATGTTCATCGCTTCCGTTGTCTCTCAGCCTACTTGGGTATGGCTTCTGCTCTCCTCTATGCACTGAAACTGTTCCCCAAGGCCACTGATGAAGTCCAAGACGTTAAAGCCAACAGACACTCATCTTGTATGCCCCTACCCCATAGTTGATGGCTCCCTTCTGAAACATCACATTTTCCTGGGCTCTGCTAACCTTTCTTGTCACTTCTCAGTTTGCTTTGTTAGCTTCAGGTTTGGTACCTGATCCTTTTATTGGGGTCCACTGGGTTTTGACCAAGTGTCTGATTTCTTGCTACTTTCTTTCTTGCTAAGACCATCTTACAGCTTCCATGGTCTTAAATGTGCTGCAGACTGCCCAATTCTCCTGAGTTTTTCTAACTTTCTAAAGCTCCAGTGGGCTACTTTGCTGTAACTAAGAAAATACAAAATATAATAGATCAAATAAGCTGGGAGATTTTCTTTGTTCCATACCAGAGTCCAGAGTTTCTGGGTATCCCAGTGAGGAAGAGGGGGTTCATGAAGTTGTCCAGAGAATTAGATGTTTTCTATCTTGTTACTTCATCATGCACAATATTGTCCTTTCCTCCATGGAGGAAGATGTCCTAATGCACCGTGTTCTGGGATGTATGTAGTGGGGGAAAAGCTGAGGGCAACCAGCTTTCTTGTAAAAAACATGACTCAGTGGTACCTGGCACACCCCACCCATGTGGCCGTACCAGTTGCAAGCTACGCTGGGAATGGGGTATTTTCAAGGACTCAATTTTATTGTGAAAATGAAAAGCAGAAAGCTCTAGATGTTATCAAGCCTGTGTTAGTCAGCTCTTCATCTCTGTGACCAAAATATCCAACAAGAACAATTTAGAGGAGGAATAGTTTATTTTGGCTCATGATTTCAAAAGTTCAGTCCATGGTTGACTGACTCCATTGCCTTGGGCTCAAGATGAGGCAGAACATCATGGTAGACGGGAGTGGTGGAGGGGTGCTGCTCCCCCACTCATAGCAGCCAGGAAGCAGAGAGAGGTAAGGCAGGTGGGAAGGCAGGGAAGGGCTGCAGGGAATATGAATCCTTCCAGGGCAGGCCCTGAGTGAGCCACCTCATCCAGCCACACACCTCCTGCCTACAGTTACCACTCAGCCCATTCAAACTGGGTTGGACCGATAAAGTCACAGCTGTCATAATCCAATCATTTCACCTCCAAATATTCCTGCATTAACACACCCCTGTGTTAATGGAGGGGGTGTGTGCTAACCTTATATCCCAAACCATAGCAAACCCAATGATAAGAACTTAAGTAAGTCTATTAAAATGATCTGAGGCAAATGATAGGGATAAAGCTTATCCAGCTGGCTAGTAGGGTCGAGCACCTTCCCCTCATCCACCAGTCCCTCAGGATGATTATTGAGAAGATGAGCTTTCTCATTGCAGGCATCTCAAACTTAACATCTCCAAAACTCCCCTCTGTATCTTCCCCTCAAACCTGCTCCTTTTACAGTTTTTGATACTCATCAGTCAGTATCATTTAAAACCCCGTTGCTCAAATGAGAAACCTGGAATCATTTCTGAGTTCCCTTTCCTTCACTGCTGCAATCCGGTCTTTCTCTCCTCAAGTTCTTAATACCTCTTAACTATTTTTAGATCCTGTTACTTCTATCTCTGTGTTACCAGCTTGGTGCAAGACACCACTGTTTTTTCCTTGGACCATTGCAGTTGTTTCTTAAATGGACTTCTTACATTTACTCCTTTTGATCTGTTTCCCATCCATTGTTGAAGTTATGTTGTAAAAATGGAAATATCGTATTTTTCTTTCTCAAAATCCTTCAATGGCTTTTTACTAAAACCCACATTCTTTTTCATATTCTAGAAGACCTTGCAAGATTTGACCTTTGCCAGTCTTACCAGGCTTCTCTGATTCCTGTCTGACTTTCATCATCTCTAATTCTGATCCTTGTCCTCTCTAATCCTGACATCTTGGACTGACTCCTAACTCCTCACACTGGCCATGCTATCCTTTGGTTCTGTTCTTCAAACACACTTCTGTCTGTGAGAACACATCTCCTGTCTCCCTCCCTGGCTTAGCTAACTACTGTTTATCCTTCAGAGAGCTCAGGTCAGGGGTGATTTTTCATTGAGGCCTTCCTCCTTCCGTCTAGGCTCTTTATTACTCCTACAGCACCTTGTAATTCATCTTTACTAACTGTGATCAATAATTAAATGGCTAGCATCTGTATTTGTGATTATCTTATGAGCTTTAATAAGGCTGGTCTGCCTTCTTTATTTGATAAATAAAACACATGAAATTATTTGGAAAAATATGCTATCTTGAAATAATTCCTTTTCTCCTTTCCCCATTACTGCTTTGTGCAAAGACTGTGTAATATGCATTGCTTATGTGCTACAAAAATAGGAACAACTGTCTGTTCATGGAAATTACTAAGAATGCATTGTAGAAGAAACAATTAGTAATAAACACAAATGATAGGTCAGACTTAATTATAATAGGGATGACTTACATTTATGTATAATTTTATAATTTTAATGCTTTTGCCTTTATAATTTAATTTGATTTTTATAGGACCCCGTCAGAGATGTCAGATAAATTATTCCCACTTTCTAGGTGTACAGATTGAGGCTCAGGAGGCTGAGGCAGGAGGATCATGACTTCAAAGCAGCCTCAGCAACTTAGTGAGGAGACCTAAGCAACTCAGCAAGACCCTGTCTCTAAATAAAATATAAAAAAGGATGTGGTTCAGTGGTTAAACACCCCTGGGTTTAATTCCTGGTACAAAGAAAAAGAAAAAAAGAAAGAGCCTCAATGAAGTAACTTAACCAAAGTCTTTTGTTGAGTGAATAAAGGAGCCAGAGCCAAGACCTTGTCTGCAGTATCCATCTGTGACGGAACAGGAAATATAGCCATGCAACTCTTGAGCCTGTGTCTGACCTCAGCACTCATTTGATAATTATTTGTTGAATAAGTAAATACATGAATAGATACAATAGTAGATCTGACAACATTACAAAGATTTTGCACCAACCTGTAAATCAACAATTATGGAATAATAGGCAGAAACAACAAAATAGACTATATTATATAGGAGAGAGGTGGAATCTGGCCAACAGACTAGATAATTGCTCCAAAGTGAATTCAGTGATCACACTGTGGGTATGGGAGGTCTGTATATATTCCTTGAAAATCCTGAACCTACTATGACACGATTGACAAAGGAAATTTTATTATAATCCAGGATTTGATTGAAAAGGAAGACATAAAAATAGTACCCAGTCTGACTTCTCTCTCTCTCTCTTGATCTCTTTCAAATACTACACAAACATTGAACATTTAATTTAAAAATAGCAAAACTAAGAAGGGAAAAATAATAAACCAGAAAAAATATTTTCAGAAAATGCTATTCTATAGAAGAAAATTAATAAAAATTGCCTTTACCAAAGTAAGACCAAAATAAAAAAAAAAGAAAACACAGACAAAAAAGACAATTAAAATAAAGGAAAATGCAATTAGTAAATAGAGATGCCAATATTAATGAAGTCCTCAAAAGAAGTACAATCTAAAACAAGAAGATATATTATGACTACTGAAGTTTTTAAGAAAACATGTGAAAATATTAATACAAAATGCTACAAAGGTGGGAGTAAAATACAAGCCTTTTAGAAAGCAGTTTAACAAATATGCTCCTAATATTTCAGTAGCCTAATTGCTAGAAATGCATCCCCAAAATCAAAAAGAAAACAAGTATGCACACACGTAGGTCCAGGCGTTCACAGCAGTGTTACTTCCGACTTCTCTCTTACACACAGAAAGGAACAAAGGACTATCATCTCTGTCATTGGTTGGAAAGGGCCTTGAATAGACCTCTGTCCAAATTTCATTCTCCCCCATCCCATCAGGGCATCTAATTGTGTTCTCAATTACAGAGGGTACCAGGTAGCTCTTCACAGAGTTCTGCCTTTCCAGAAGAACAGCCAAGATATCCTTCTCGAATGCTCTGGGGGGAGACAGCACCTCCATTAAGGACAGCGCTCCCCCAAGGGAAGACATTAATTCTGGGATAGTAAGAGTTATCTTAAAGATGCACAACTCTGGTGATTCTGAGAGGGGAAAAGTTTGTCTGATATGAGAATCTTGCCTTTCAATGTTTTTGGTTAGTTTCATGGTCTGCTTGAGGTATGAAAAGCACCTGTTCTATAGTTCTTGGACGTAGTAGCTGCTCAATAATTGGTGGTAATTATAAGAGAATGCAACCAACTGTACAGAACAAGCATAGACATGGGGTCGAAACCCAGTTTTGTCAATTATTAGTTGGCAAAACAATTTCCTGATCATGAGCAAGTTATTTGAGCATTCTCTTAAGGTTTTTACCTGTAAAAATAATAAGTAGCCATTATGAACAAGATTCTCTATTTGGTTGTGTTATTTCTTATCATTATGGCAACTTTGACAGCTCAGTTTATGGGTAAGTTAACTTAAGCTCATAGACATTAAGCAGCTTGACTTTAGGAGCTAGTCATTTGGCTAGTAAAAGATTCAAACTTAAGTTTGAAGTCAAAGTAAGATTCAAACCCAGGTGTCTGATTCCAGCATCTGATTATTTTCCAATTTACAACACTGCTCATGTGAAAGAGAGATGACAAAAAAGCTGAAATTGTGGTGATGATTAGATTCAGTGCTTGGCACATAGTCAGCATTCAAAATAATACCTATCATTAATAATTATGCTTAAGGTGGTATAGGAAAATCTACATATTCATATTAGCCAGAGCTGGAAGAACTTTAACATATACAACTGGTAAGACCCCTGGTTGGAAATTTCCCGGTTGGCACATAGTAGGCACTCCATAAATGCTTGCTGACACATTAAAGATCCAGTGATGTCTGAACTTGTGGTTGGATTCTGTCCTTTCACATTCACTCCACAAACACACCTCTTTCACTTTGGAAAATTTTGGAAAGTTGTATGTAATGCAGTAGGACAGGGAATTATAAGAGATGGTCTTGTTGAAACAGCTCCCCACCCCTTCCCAATATATTGAGAGTTCTATTTCAGGTATGGCCAATCTGCTTTTGTTAACAACCCTCTATAAGCAGAAAATAACAAGAAACTCTAGATAAAAATCTTAAAAAAGAACAAGTGCCTGAATGTGCTGGGGATTGAATTAAAGTTGGAAGATTCTTCAGGGGCATTGATATGGAAGAAGGGAAAGGTATGGGATAAGTGTGCTATTTATTATGGCTCTAAGCTGCAGCCAGCACCACGTTGGGCAGCTAAAACTACTATAGGAAACCTGCAGTACCTCTGGCCTGGAAAACCAGATGACAGAGTTTTGGGCAACTACAGTTGCTAAATATAAACTCTGCCCAAATCTCTGGTTGACCTCTGCATCAAACATGTGTGGGGTAGAATCCAAGAAGCTCAGCTAAAGATAGAAGAATTGAACTGAGATTTGAGCTGTTACCCAAGGGACAGAGTTTGCAATTTGAGTCCAACCAACTTAATTGCCTGCTATAGCAACATCAACAACAACAACTCAACACTCTTCCACAGAATATAACAGATTTCAGAGAAACCACAACACAATATTCACAACATCCGGAATATAATCTAAAAATATTTAGAATAGAAAGAGCCAGAAAGATGTGAAATAATTTCAAGAGAAAACACAGCTGAAACTGATACCTACTTGATCCAAATGTTGGAATAATAGAGAAGGGTTTCAATATAATTATTACATATACTCATTAACATAAGAAAAACTATGGTTGAAATAAATGACAAAGATAAAATCTCAGTGGAGAATAATAAAAAAGGACCAAATGGAACTGGGAAAATAGAACATATATAGTAAAAATTTACTGAATTAATCTGGGTTTAGTGGCATATTCCTGTAATCCCAGCAGCTTGGGAGGCTGAGGCAGGAGGATCACAAGTTCAAAGTCAACCTCAGCAATTTAGAGAGGCTCTAAGTAACTTGCAAGAACCTGTCTTAAAATAAAAAAATTAAAAAAGGGCTTGTGATGTGGCTCAGTGGTTAAGTGCCCCTGGGTTAATTCCTTATACCAAAAATAATTTTTTTAACTGAATTCCCCTAAAAGGAGAATGGGTATGACAAAGAGAAAGATTCAGTGAACTTTCAGACAGATCAATAAAAAGTATTTTATCCTAAGAACAGAAAAGATAAGAGCAAACAAACAAATGAATGGAACCTCAGATAACTATCAGTCAAAATCAAAATGTCTAACATATGCTTAATTAGAATTCCAAAAGAAGAGAGAAAATGGAGGAGAAAATTCAAAGAAATAATAAGCAAAAGCATACTGAAAAATATGAAAAAGAAATGAAATATAATTATAAAATTATGAAAATAAAAAATAATGACCAAGTAGAAATCAGTCTTTGTGGATATCCCAAATTTGATGAAAACCATAAATCTATACATTCTTAGTAAACCCCAAGCCGGATCTATCTATCTATCTATCTATCTATCTATCTATCTACCTACTTACCTATCTATGGAAGATCATGTCTCAGTACATCATTGTCAAACTGCTGGAAAAACAAAAAATAGAGATAAAATCTTGGGAGAAAAGATACATAATATAGGGATACAGTGATTCAAGGAGTCTGGAAAAGAATGGAAATGCATCTCCAAAATTATGAAAGAAAGAAAAAGATCTATCCACCTAGAATTTATATCCAGTAAAACCATTATGCAAGAATGAACTACCATAGAGGCAAGTCTAGATAGAAGAAAGCTATCTCAGCTCATCAGGTCACACTCCAACAACTGCTAAAGGAAGCTCTTTAGACTCAAAGGAAATGATACCAGATGGAAAAGTGGATCTTCCAGAAGGAATGAAGAGCATCAAAGAGGGTAAAATTTGGGTTAAATATAAAATATTATTTTTTATTTCTCATTTTCTTTCAAATGCAAGTAACATTTAAACCATAAATTATAGCATTGTCTTGTAGGGATTGTAGCCTATCGAGGTATGCAAATGATAGCTTCAACCCAAGTGATGGGGAGAGCTGGTGCATAAACTTACACAGTTGCACTGTTTTTACATTTTTCATAAAAAGGTACAATATTAATTCTGAGCAGATTGTGAAAAGTTAAGAGTATATATAATAATGACTAGAAATAATACTAAACTTACATGGAAACTCAATATGTCAATTGTGATCACAAATTGGGTTTATCAGCTGAATCTATGGAACTTTGTAAAAAGAAAATAAGGCTGTTATAGAAAAAATTCCAATAGATAAATACGAAAGACTTACATTTCATTGCCTTTCTCTGCTTTCAAATCATCTTGATTACTAGTTATTGGTGGGAAAATGGAGAACATGTTCATTTCATCATTCAAATATGCATCCATCCAATAGATAATTATTGCAGTCATTAGATTTTCAGCTGCTGTATCAGCCTTTGAGGATATAAGTAAAATAGGACATGGGCCTTGCTTCAAGGACCCTTGTCCTCCCATGAACTGATGGAGACCCTCCTGACTGCTACACTGGTGGAATCTTCAATCTTGTCACTTTTTCCATAGATTCAGGTAATAGTTATCAGGTGCTTCAATCAGATGTTGAGCATGGAGAGTGTGATGGTTTCTGATTTCATTTCCTGCTGTTGGTGTAAAAACCTCTACAGGGGTGGGAGGGTCTGAGGGCTGAGGATTATGTCCTGACTTGCAATGAGAAGACTAGGTTCCCTTCCTGCCAGCTGCCCACTCAACTATGTGATTTTAAGCAATGCACTTAAGCTCCCCGAGCCTCAGTTGCATCATTTGCAAAACTGGGTAGCATCACTGCCACTGTTCTTAAAGGAGGATGACATAGCTCTGTTTGCTAAGTTCCAGGGTCAGTTTTGACTTAGGGGTCCACTTAAAAGTAGGTGTTCTAAAATTAATTCTCCAAGTTGAGTCCTGGGGAAAATGACTGAAGATATTTACTCTAAAGTCTATGTTTCTTGACTAGATTTTGTTTCTTTTTTTGTGTGGTTCAATTTGGTGAAGTGGAGTTACCATAAGCTTTGGTGTAAAGCCCATCTGGGTTTAAATTCTAGCTCAGTATTTACTAGTTATGTGACCTTGGACATTATACCTCAGTTTTATCATCTGTAAAATGGGGCATAATAATGCTTAGACTGTAGGGCAGAGACAACCAACTGTCCACCAATATTTTAGCTTCTCTTCTATAGCACAGGGACATTTCTGTGAGCTACCCAGCCCATGCCAAAGATTTGTGTCTGGGAGTGCATCTGTGATTAGTTCTCAGCCATCTGGTGTGAGCACAAGTAACCCTAACCCAGCAGCGCAATTCCAGGCATGGGCCAGGGAATTAAAAAAAAAAAAAACAAGAAACCGTTTCATGGACAAACTATGTTCTTTCCCCTTTGGATAATGCAACTTTGGAAGCCATGTGATGGAGCTGCAAGATGGAAGGAGGCTGGGCCTTCAATCACCGTTTGGAGAAGAGCTACCCTCCCCGGCACTCATTAGGTGTGCCATTTTGAGAATTAGTATAAGTGACAAACTTCTATTGTGTTTGTGCTATCGTCCATTTGGGGTTTATTTTTATAGCATTAATTAATTTAGAAAGCACACATTATGTCCAGCCTCTGGCATGTGTTATCAGTCACGTGGTAGGGTTCAATAAATAAAAGCACTCTGCTGCCTGAGAACAGCGGTTTTTATCAGATTGGATGAAGAGTCAACATCACACTCACCAATGCTGTATTTTTATCATCCATGTGTGTGATTCTCATTTCCCTAATAAAAAAAGCAGAGGAAGCAATACAACCTCCTCACTAGAATTATTGAGAGGTAACTAAACAGTAAGCAGAAGGTAAAAGCACATGTTTAAGAAAGAATATTTCAGGAATACCAGATGATGCTTGGCCGGACAGGGAAGACTAAAGTAAACTGGAAACGATCTTTCTTGAAAGCAGCAGATGTAGTCAGGCCATTGTCAGACAAGGAGGCCAGAAGCTCTTTTCCCTTGGAAGGATGGGTTAGTCAGCTTTTCATTGCTGGGACGAACACACCCAACAAGAGCAACTTAGAGGAGGAAAAGCGTATTTTATCTCATGGTTTCAGAGATTTAGTCCTTAGTGGGTCAACTCCATTGCTTTGGGCTGAACGTGAGGCAGAACATCATGGTGGAAGGGTGTGGAAGAGAAGCACTGGTCTGCTTCCGGCAGCCAGGAGGCAGACAGAAAGAAGCCAGGAAGCAGACAGAAAGGAGGGAAATGAGAATCACAGACAGAAAGGCATGCTCCCAGTGACCCACTTCCTTCAGCAGCCACGTCCCACCAGCCTCCAGTTACCACCCAGTTAGTTCTTTCAAATTATTAATCCATCAAGTGGGTTAATCCACTGATCAGGTGACAGCTCTCAAAATATTCATTTCACCTCCTGCATTAGCACAGGAGATTTTGGGGGACACCTCACATCCAAACCATAACAAAGTTTTTCTGTGAAGTGTGCTCCTAGCTGTGCACAGGAAATGTACATTCAGTCATTAGACAAAGATGAGCCTTTGTTCATGAAGTGCAATCTCAGGGCAGGCTTAGGATCGGATGCAGGACCGCATGGCACAGTCCAAACCCCAACGTCCAATTCTAGCATTTTATTAGATATAAAGGCTCAGGACAGTGAGAAATAGCACTTCCCCTGCTGACCACCCTGTGCGATGGGTAGATGTGGCACCTCCATACTCACTGCTATACCCACCCTGCCCCCACCTCTGGTACCTTTTTGGCCACCATTGATACTTCTTCCCCACCTGTCTCATGAGGCTACACCCACACAGACTCTTGAGTGGGTTTTGTGATCTGTGGACCTGGACAGCTCTGAGAGCTAGTTAGGGTGGCAGTGGTTCTCTCATCTGTGGGGAGAGTCCGGCTCCTGTCCCAGCACCCAAGGAGCTCAGGGACAAGCATCTGAGAACTTGGAATCCAAATGGGCCAAATGACAGCCAAGCAATACTTCAGGCCAGGCCCAGGAAAAGGGTCTGAGGAGGAGTTTGAGGAAGGTGCAGGTTGTGAAGGGGCACCAAGGGGTGGAGCACTCTACTGTGAGAAGAGAGGGTGCTAGACAAGAGAGAGAGGAGGAGGAGGAGGAGTCAATGTTGATGATGGGGATGGGGAGAATGGGCCTGGGGTAAAGTGCTGCGGATGAGGAGTGAGGGGGAATGGTTGGGTGGAGTGAGGGGGAACGGTTGGGTAGCATGAGTGGGCAGATTCTGGGGGATCCTGAATGCCAGGCTGAGAAGGCTTATGTCAGACGAGACTCCACAGGGAACTCACCCTGTGCTGCTCAGCCCATCCTACCAGGCCCTTCCCGGGATGGTTGATGCAGCCCTGCTGGCCCCATCTGCTCAGCACATTTGCATCCAGCTCTGCTCAGCACATCTTTCACTTCAGCTCAGCCCAGCACATCTCCTTGTTCCTCCCCCACTCCTCCTAGCCTAAGTCATTCCTCTAGGCAGAAAGGCATCTGGGCGCCTGGTCACCTCTCTGCTGCTGCTTCCCCACAGAACAAGGCCTCTCCCACAGCCAGTCCTCCAGAGTCTGCCACTCCCTCTGCATCTCTCCAACAGATTGGCCCAGCCATCACACACTCAAGGCTTCCCCTTCAGTGGCTGGGTTCAGTTTTGACCAGGAGAACTCAGAGCTGCCTAGTCCATGCCTCCTTGTTCTAGCTCACTTCTGCTTGACCACCTTGCTTTTGTTACCCAAAGTCAGTCAGTCTCTCTCTCTCTCTCTCTCTCTCTCTCTCTCTCTCTCTCTCTCTCTCTCTCTCTCTTTACAAATGGCTTTGCAGCAGACCTGGGAGTGCACAGCAGCACCAATAATGTCTCCATGGTTCCTTGTTAGCTGCACTCTAAGCAGGAAAGTGACTAGGCCTGACAATATAATTTACATTGCTGTATAAAACTATCTGTGGAAGCCAAGCTAATTTGTGCCAGATTAGGCTATTTGTCTCAGCCACTGTCTAGCAGCACAATCTATCAGAGGGCTGTTTTCAAATATCGCTTTTCAAGCGTGCCCTTGAGAGGCAGAAATTGATTGGGATCTTAGAGAGCAAAATTACAGCAATAACTTAAAAGAAACAATAATTACTGAATCATACCAGTGTCAGCACTCTGCAAAACACGAAATAGCCATCAAACCCCAATCCAATATATTCTGAAGCGAATTTATTGAATGGAAAAAGCAGTTGAGTGAGGGTTTTTCTCCCCCCTCCTCCCCTTCCCCTGTACATATGGTTATCTCAAAACCGCAAGTGAATGAGTCGATAATTCTTGTCATTGACTGCTCCATTTTCACGGAGTCAGAGGAGATCCATTAGCTACCTCCTGCTGCACCGTCTCCCTCTCTCCTCTCTCCTTCTCTCCATTGCCTCTATTCATTTGCTAGTCTCTGCTCTTCAAGCAAACAAACATGTATAACTAATCATCTGTTAAAATGCAGAGGGCCCCTAATAAATCTCTGCAGCTGAAATACTTTAATGGGTAATTAATTGATCCTGTTCCAGAGGAGTAATAAGATAATAAATTAGACAATATTTCACTCAGTTGTGTCAGGCTCCTAGCTAATGGCGCTGTAGGGCTAAGCTGAAGGATAATAAATTAGCCAGAAATTAACTGCTAAGAGCTTTCTGCAGAGAAATCGGCTGACAAGTGAGTCACATGCGTGATTCAGGGCCTGACTGGTGTTGTGGCGGATCTGTGAATATGAACTTGTGCTTTGGGAGGGGGCCCCATGGGGCGCTCCCAGCTGGGCTCCAGTAGGATTATGTTCCCAGCCTGAGAGAGCCTGTGGGGCAACACCCAGAGCTTGTGAAACTGGCTGGTGCCCTTGCCTTGCACAACACACTGGTTCCGGAGAGCCGCAAGCTCATGGACATGGTGTGCTCTTGAAAATAGCTTCCCTCCAGCCATCAGATTCACTGGGTTTTTATGGGTCTCACCCACTCTGGCCAGTAGGGCCACTGAACACCTGTCGCAGACAGGTTCCATCTGTTGCTTCCCAAGCAAATGTACACATAAGGACGGATGGAGCCTCCACAGAGGTGGAAAAGAGACTCGTGCCCTCTCAAAGAAGGATTTTGCAAAAGTTAAGCAGAAAAGTGAGCAGGGAGAGACAGAGTGAAGTACATTTTGCAGCAGGTAAGAGATATTTCTTATCAGGTCAGATGGAGAAAATCTCTCAGTTTTGTGGAGAAACTCGAGGATGGTGATAGCAATTATTAGGCAAGAAAAGACTTGACCCTGGAAGGGTGTTGGGCTTTCTTGAGGGAACAAGAAACCAGCTTCTCCATGGAGGCAGCTGGAGGGTAACTGAGTATGTGGTGAAGCACTGGGGGAATTAAAGTGAATTGACTTCTCCTTATTTTTAACCAGCTGTGTGACTTGCGTAGGTTACTTAAATACTCTGAGCTCTGGTTTGATCATCAGTAAAAGAGTGTCAATTGAATGAAAGACATAAGAGAAGCTTGTAGTGTTGTGTCTCATCCAGAGCGGGTGCCAATCTAGTGTTACTTACTACATGGGGTGCAGTGGGAAAAATTATTTACAAGTGAGGAAGACAGCAGTCAAGGAAATGAGAGGGGGTAGTGGAAGGAGACAGTGGGCATCTTGCTCTTCTTACTCTGCAATAAGGACCAGATTTCTTGCACTCCACCCTAGAGATGGTCTTAACTGGGATGTGCTCATGTCCTGCCAAACTATCCCTCATTGCTTAATGGTAATAGTGAATCAGTTAATCTTCCGAGTCACTGGTAGCAATGGCAGTGTGGGTTGAAGGCATGCATAGAGCTAGATTATTTAAATGGGATAATACAGAATCAAAGAGTCTTGGAGACCAGAAAGGAGAAGAAAAAGTCTAGACTGATTCCCAGGTTTCTGGCTTGGGTGGCTGGTTGTAATCCATTCCACTTAGCATCACCCGGAGTGGAACACTTGCCTTGCTGTATGGCCAGAGGGGCCCTAGAAATTGCTTGCACTGATCCTTGAAACCTGTCACTCACTCCTATAGCCACCACTGCCTGAGGAGCCTGCTGCTTTGGCTTCACCAGCTCATCCTGTACCTGAGCACAACAAAACAGTGCACACCTCACTTGTGCCACCTGCTTCCTGTCCTTACCTCCTACCTTGGAGCAGCCTTGCTGCTATGGGGCAGGAAACAATTCCACACCTGCTTGGCACTCCTGTGTGTGCATCCCTGGAATCCAGGGGGATTGATGTCCTGGAGGAGGAATCTGACCAGTGGGAGGTGGCAACCAACGGATAAATGGTTCTCCTTTCTCCCCTCTGGATGAGCTACTTAAAGATGGGGTGGCTTCTTATGACCTTTTGCAGAAGTCCTATGACACAAAAAGATCCATTTCTCCCAGGGCTGTGGCTGGCTCTGTCATGTGTTCCCTTCTATTTGCCCCCCTTACCTCCCTGCCTCACCCCCTTCCCTACTCCTGCTTTCTGGAGATTCACTCTCTAGTAAACACCAGCGCTAAATAAATAAATAAAGTGTCTAAGCCCGTGGCCAGTACCCGTTAGCACCATCACCTCATCAGCATCATCATCAGCAGTGTGCTGTTTGCATTCCTTGCCTGTGTCAACCTGCTCTTCATCTTTCTGGGTAGTGATCAACCTGGGGCAGTGGGGTGGCTAAAAACCACCTTGAGCAATCCCAGTGCTGCCCTTGTTCTGGGGTACAAGCTGGGCCTCCTGGAAGACCTTGACTGGAGGGCCATGCAGAACAGGTTCAGTGAGAACTGGGAACCAGAAACTGGATTCTAACTGTGCAAAAGCAAAAGGGGGTGGCGCACGCCTGTAATCCAAGTGACTTGGGAGGCTGAGTCAGGAGGATCGTGAGTTCAAAGCCAGCCTCAGCAACTTAGCGAGGCCCTTAGCAACTCAGTGAGACCCTGTCTCTAAATAAAATACAAAATAGGGCTGGGGATGTGGCTCAGTGAGTGTCCTGAGCTGAGTGTCCCTGAGTGGCTGAGTGTCCCTGAGTTCAATCCCTGGTTCCAAAAAAAAAAAGCAAAAGGGGTGGCTGGGAGTGTAGCTCAGTGTTTGAGGGCTTTCTTAGGGCTTGTGAGGCCCTGGGTTCCAGCCCTAGCAACACACACACACACACACACACACACTCACACTACTTCTACACACTACTTCTGCACACACTATTTCTACTTGGAGACTTCCAAGAAATGGTAAGTCCGTGCAGCTCACAGCAAGGACCCATTCACTGACATATCTTTTAAGAATAAGTGTGTCTTCATTTATTTTTATTCCTTTGTGTGGAATATTTTTCTGGCCTTCCTCAATCTATTCTCTGACTATTTGCATATCCAGGCTCAGTTCTTTGTCCCTCATGGCCTCAGGATTGCAAGAGGGGTTGAGGGCACTAAGCTTAACCTCAGCCTCTGATGGAGCAAGCCCAGAAACAGGTGGCTGAGCCTGGAGGCCCACTTCATGTGTTTGAATCATTAGTAAATAATTTCAAAGGCCCTATCTGTGCCCTGTACAGAAGCACATGGTAAATTTACTTTCTTTTCTTTAGATAATTGATGACCATGATGTGACCCCTCAGCCTTCTCCTTTCTTCAGTCTAAACTTGCCTGGTTCCTTTAACTATTATGCATGTGCCATTTCCCCTTCTTTTTACTGTGAAGTATAACATATGCAAAGAAAAGAACCCAGACTGCCACGTACGGCTTGATTGATAACACAGTGAACACCCACGAAGGGATGAGACACTGGCAGCTTTCTCTGGTGGCACTACCTGAATCTGACCTCCCACTCCCTCCAGAATAAGTGCCACCTGACTTCTGTGCAAATTGTTCATTGCTTTTTATAAAGTTTATAATTTATACATAGAATATTTCTGAGATATTGTGGGTTCGATTTCAGATCATTGCAATAAAGTGATTATCTCAATAAAGCAAGTCACATGATATTTTGATTTCCCAGTGAATATAAAAATTATCTTTACACTCTACTATAGTCTATTAAGTGTTCAGTTATATTATGTCTAAAAAGGCAATGTATATACTTAATTAAAATATTTTATTGCTGATAATACTAATAATCATTTGAGCTGATGAAAAAATGATGCCATTAGATTTGCTGGAAGCAAGGTTGCCACAAGCTTTCAATTTGATTATAAAAAAACCAAAAAAAAAAAAAAACCCAAAAAACCAAACCAAAATATCCAAAAACCAAAAAAACAAAAACAAAATAAAAAAACCCCACATTTATCTGTGAAATGCAGTAAAGGGAGACACAATAAAATAAGGTATGCCTGTATTCATTCCCAAATCATATGGTTTAGTTTTGCCAATTTTAAGTCTTTATATACTGTGATCGTACTGCTGTGTTCTTTTGTGCCTTCTTCTTTGTTCAACCCAATGTTGATGAGTGCTATGCTTTGTGTGTGTCCCCTCAAAGCTCATGTGTTGGAACCTTAATTCCACAATGAGGCAGTGCTGGAGGTGGGGCCTAATGGAAGATGCTTGGATGTTGAGAGTGGAGCCCTCATTAACGGATTAATGCCTTTCTTGTAGGAATGGGTAGCTATCACAGGAATCTGCCCCCCTTTTCTCTCTCTGACATGCACCTTCTTGCCCTTGTGTTTTCTACAATGAGTTGATGCAGTACGAGGCCCTCACAAGATGTGGTTGTCAGATTATGGACTTCCTGCCTCTAAAACTGGACTGAAATAAACCTATTTTCTTTATGAATTATCCAATCTCAGGTATTCTATTACATCAAAAAAGAAAAAAAAAAGAACTAAGGCCTGGGATTCATGTATGTTTCTGTTTGTTGCTGTAATTGTTTCTATTGATATATAACATTTTGTACATTTTATATGTGTACAAAGATATACTTTCGTTGATACCTGTTAATTTATTGGTTGTTTAACAATATGAATGTACTATAATTTCCATGTGTGTTCTATAACTGATGAGCTTTAAAGATGATTCCAGTTCAGGCCTCCTGTGATGGACATTGATTTCTGTCATGTGAAATGCCATGCATTTCTCTAGGGTACACACCTAGCAGCAGAATGTTGAATCATGGGGCCTGTGCCTCTCCCACTTTACCAAATTGGTGTCCAAAATGATTGTGCTACTTTGCAAATCGACAGAGTACGCCCGTTCTTGTGGTCAACTGAAGGCGTACTACCCAGCTCAGCTCCTTCAGGGCCTTGCTGCTACTGAAGGTCCATGAAGGGTATTGCTGAACCTCACCCTCTGAACAGCCTGGATTTGATGACCCATGAAGGGAGAATACAAAGGCTTGGCCATTCTGACCACAGTGGCATGATTCCAATGGGTGATACTCCTCCAGGCCACCCTTCTAGGCTTTGTCAGCTTCCCACCTTAGCTCCTCTTCCTCTGTTCATGGGAGTTGATCCCAAGAAACATTTCCCACACCAAACTCTGAGAACCAATCTGCAGCTGCTGCTGTGACTCTTCGCCTTTGTCAACATTTGATATTAACAGACTTCACAGACTTTGACAAGTTGGTAGATATTTAAGCCTAACTCATTATGTTCTTTTCTTAAATAAAAATTAATTCTTGCTGGGTGCAGAGGATTTAATTTTTATTTAAGAAAAAAACCACAGTGAGCCTGTAATTCCAGTGGCTCAGGAGGCTGAGGCAGGAGGATTGTGAGTTCAAAGCCACCCTCAGCAAAAGCAAGGCCCTAAGCAACTCAATGAGACCCTGTCTCTAAATAAAATACAGAATAGGACTGGGGATGTGGCTCAGTGGTCGAGTGCCCCTGAGTTCAATCCCGGGTACCCACTCCACCTAGCCAAAAAAAAAAAAAAAAGCTAAAATTGGAAACGTTAAAATTTTAAAATTATTGAGATATAATTTGCATACAATAAAATATCCTCCTTTTGACACATAGTTTGGTAAGCCTTGACAGCTGTATTCCATCATGCAGTCGACACCACGACCAAGATCCAGAACATGTCCATCATCCCCCAGAGTTCCCTCAAGCTCCTTTACAGTCAGCCCCCACCCAGCGCCGCTCTGCTTTAGGTCACCGTAGTTTAGTCATTTCCAGACACCTAATAAATGGATTCAGCCAGAACACATTCTTTTGTGCCTGGCTTCTTCCAGTTAGTAGAATGCTTTTGAGATTCATCCGCGTTGTAGCACGTATCAGTATTCTGTTGTATAAATACATCACGGTTTACACATTATCCCCTCGACAGCGATTTGGAATGTTTCTAATATTCAATTATGAATAAAACTTCGAAGATAACTTAGTGTCAGTCCTTTATGTGGATATATGTTTTCATTTCTCTTGGATAAATATTCAGGAGTAGCATTGTTGGGTTATAGGATAGGGGTAATTTTAACTGTAAGAAACCACCCACTGACTTCCATCTTACACTGTATACATGAACAGTTTATGAGAGTTCTAGTTACTTCACATCCTTGCCAACACACAGTATATTCAGTCTCTCAAATCCTTAGCTATTCTAGTGGGACAGCTCATATTTTAGTTTATAGTTAAATAATGCAAAATGGTGGCTAGTAACATTGAGTACATTTTCATATGCTTATTGGCCATTTTTCAGTGAAGTGTGTTTTTAATTTTTTTTTTTTTTTTTTTGGTACTAGCGATTTAACCCAAGGGTGCTTAACCACAGTCCTTTTTATTTTTTATTTTGAGACAGGGTCTCACTAAGTTGCTTAGGTTCTTGTTAAGTTGCTGAGG
This sequence comes from Glaucomys volans, assembly GCA_020662805.1. Taxonomy (NCBI): domain Eukaryota; kingdom Metazoa; phylum Chordata; class Mammalia; order Rodentia; family Sciuridae; genus Glaucomys; species Glaucomys volans. The sequence goes on from JAJEJO010004668.1 coordinate 25,964, forward strand.
CTGGCTTTGAACTTGTGATCCTCCTAACTCAGCCTCCAGAGCTGCTGCGATTACAGGCGTGCACAACTGCACTGACGCTTTTAAAATCTTTCACCCATTTTTAAATTAAGTTGTTTACTTAAAATGGAATTGTTAAGTGTTCTTTATTCTGAATCCAGTTTCTTTATCAGATATGTCTTTTGCAAATACTTTCTTCTAGTCCATGCTTGCAGTCTTGTGTCTTAAGTGTCTTTGAAGAGAACCCCTGAATTTTGATGAAGTTCAATTTATCAGTTTTTTTGATGGGTTGAATTTTTGTGCTTTAATTTTTTTTTTTTGCTTACCCAACATGATGAAATTTTTAATGTTTTCTTCTAGAAAAATTATAATTTTGTATTCTTTTTGTGGTTTTAATTTGTGTTTTGCAGATTTTTGGGAAGAATTAGCACTTTTCATAAATTTATTTGCCATATATATTTCCTATTTTGTGACATGTCTAAGACTTCAGCCCATTTTTCTGTAAGGTTGTCTTTACCTTATGGATTTGTAGGAATTTTTATTTATTCTGAAGGGAGTCCTCTGTTTTATCCATTATTTAGATCACTCTGTGACTAGCCTTTTCAGTATCTCTGTGGTATCATTTGATGAGTAGAAATTTAATTCTAAGGCATTTGAACTAATGTTTTATTACCATTGTGATTAGTGGTTTATGTCTTTAAATAATTTATTTCCTACACTGTGTGTGTGTGTGTGTGTGTGTTCCTTCTGCTAGAGCAGAAGTTCTCAACTTTCTCAGTTCATGGTATTCTTACATCTCATTTATTTTTTTCCTGGTACACCTGGGCCAAGAAATACCCAACACTTCCACTTATTAGGGAGTTAGTTCCAAACAACTTAATAAGCATTTGTCTTTTAACAACTTGATAGTCATCTGAAAAAACAACTCACATATATTCAAAGAAAAATAATGTATTTTTCACCCATAAATAATTGCAATTACTTCTAGAGGGGATGTATACACCTTTGGGCACTGCACAATTTCTCAATTCTTGGAATGAGAGTGGATATTACCACTGTCATTTCCTGTTTTGTTTTGATTTTTCTGGGGCATTTGCTTTTTATTACCACAACTGTTGAAAATCCTGCTTTGTAAAGATGTGATGCTATTCAAGGAGTTGAAACTTGTTTTAATGTTGAAACTCTTTAGAACTGGTCATGTATGCAATGTCTGACAGCTGCCGAATACCTGTGCGTTTTCCTCAAAAATTTAAACTTTCTTTTAGCCCCATTGTGAGCTTGATGCTGTTTCCTAAGGTACTTAATTAATAGTTTGGGACTCATGTTCCTAATATCCTTTTTGAAAATTCTGATTGTTTTGCTTTTCATACTTAGGTTTTTAATCCATTCTGAATTGATTTTTGTGTTTGGTGCGAGGGATCTAATTTGCTTTTTTTCTTTTTTTAAAATATTTTTATTAGCTGTTGATGAGCCTTTGTTTATTTATTTGCATGTGGTGCTGAGACTAGAACCCAGTGCCGCATACATGCTAGGCAAGCGCTCTACCACTGAGCCCCATTCCCAGCCCCTAATTTGCTTTTTTCAATAGGTATGTTGTTATCTCAGGTCATTTATTGACCATCCATTTCTCACTAGTCTGTGATGACACCTTTATCATATCTCAAATGCCCACATATGTGAAGTTTTTTTAAAAACCATTTTTGACAAATATTTTCATTTGACATAGAATTCTGGTGTGATAATTTTATTTTTGTTCTGTACCTTGAAAGATGACTTTCCATTGTCTTCTGTCTTTAATGAGACATTCAGGTTCTTTGCATGCAATATGTTATTTTCCTCTAAGTTTTTCAAGGTTATTTATTCATTTTTAGCAGTTTTATCAAACTTTCTCTACATGTGGTTTTCATTGTGATTATGCTTCCAAGAATTTTCTGAACTCCTTGGATAATCTATAGTTAATGTTTTTCACATGAATTTAGAAAAATTTTTGGTCATGTTTTTCTTTGAATACTTGTTTGTCCTCATTCTCTCTTTGCCTTCTGGGACCCTAAATATATGTATATTACAGCATTCAAAATTTCCTTCAGATTATTGAGGCTCTGTTCCTTCTTAAAAAGTTTTTTCCTTTTTGTCCCAATTGGATACTTTCTAATGATTTATCGACAAGATTGCTGACCTAATCTTCTGTCTCCAAAATGTACTCTTAAATGCTATCTAATCAGCTTTCCACTTTAGATATTATAATTTTCAATTCTCACATTTTCATTTGGGTCCTTTTCTATAGTTTTCATTTTCTGCTGAGATTCCTATCTATTTATTCACTATCACATTATTTCCTTGAAGTCCTTGAACATATTTATAATGGTTTCTTTAAGTTCTTACCACTAATGCTAACGTCTGGGTCATCTAGCAGTTACTTTCTATAAACATTTTTTCTTGACTCTAGGTCACATTTTCCCCCTTCATGTCTAAATAATTTTTTTATTATACACTAAACATTGTTGATAGATCATAAAGACTCTGGATTCTGTTATCTTCCTTTGAAGATTGTTTATTTTTGCTTAGGCAAAGTAGTTTACTGGGCTGGGCTCAAACTCCAAACTGCATTCCATAGAATAGACAACACTGAAATCCTTGCTCAGATCTTTCAGCTTCACAGCAGCTATTTATCATTGACCTCCCCAGAATCTTTCCCGTGTATGTGCAGTTCAGTGGTTGGTCAAGGCGTTGGGTGGGATTATATGTAGATTTGGAGGCTTTTATTATGATTTATTCTTTTCCAGGATTTCTCTTTTTATGACGCAGCCTCTTTGGAGGCCTATTTCTTGACTCCTTGAACTAACGAGCTGGAAGATTTCTTGTTTGACTTTTAGCTGTCCCTTGCCATGAGATCATAGAGAATTCTTGGGCAGAAAACATACCCAGGGCAGTTTCTTTTTTTCAGTGGTGGACTCTCTTCCAGATTCTGACTGCTTTTTGTGGTTGTCTAGCACCTCCAAATAGTTAGGTTTAAAATTATTTTATAAATGCTATTTGTGGGAGTGTTAATTCAATATAAACTACTCTGTCTTACAGTAGTACCAAATATTTCCTAGTACCCTGAAATTTTAAAAATTTATTTTGATAATTGATCGGTAGATACTTTTAGATATTTCATGTATGTAATCATATGTGTGTGCGCTTGTGTATGTGTGTTTGGTATGGGAGATTGAGTTCAGGATCTCCAGCATGCTAGGCAAGGGCTCTACCACTCAGCTACATCCCCAGCCCTTTTAAAAACTTTTTATTTGAGATAGGATCTTGCTAAGTTGCTGAGGCTGGCCTGGCCCTTGTGACCCTCCTGCTTTGGTCTACCAAGTAGCTAGGATTATAGGTGGGTGCCACCATGCCAGGCCTATGCAATTATTTTGTTTGTATATAATGACAGTATTACTTTTTTCTTTTCTATTTAATATTCCTTTTATTTCTGTATTTTGTTTTAGTGCATGGGCAGGCACCTCTAGTACAGTATTGAAGGAAATGGTTCTAGAAGAATCTTTTACTTGTTTCATATCTCAAAGGTAAAACTTTCAGAGTTTCACTCTTAAGTGCCATATTATTGCTATGATTTGAATATGGGTAATGTTGTCCCCCCATCATCCCCTCAAAGCCACATGGTAATGACTTGGTCTCCATGGTGGCAGTATAGGAAGGTGCTATGGACCTTTAAGAAATGAGGCCTAATATGAGGTCCTTGTTATTGGGGGTGCTACATCAAAGGGTGCTGTGGGACTTTAGACTCTGGCACTCTCTGTTTTTGTTTCCTGGCTCATGATAAGAATGTTCACTCTATTTGTGTTCTTGCCATAATATGCCACCCTCATCCAAGGCCTGACCAATGGAGTTGCCTGACCTTGGATTTGAACTTTCCAAAACTGTGAGCTAAATAACCTTTTTCTTTTTATAAAGTGAGTTGCCTCAGGTATTTCATTGTAGTAATGCAAAGCTGACCAATATAGCTATGTTTGTTAAGATTTTTTAAGTAGATAAACTGTCATTCTAAGCAAATAACTTCTTCTTGGCACTAAAGGTATTTCAAAAAATTTATGAATGGTCATTAATTTTATCTAGTACTTTTCCCCATTTATTGAGATGTTCAAATGATGTTTTCCTTAATACGTTAAAGTGTTGAATTACAGTAATTGATTTTCTAGCATTTAATCAACATTATGTTCTTGGAGTAAATCCAATTTGGGAAGATTTATTACCTTTTTTATTTCTTGTTGGATTCATTTAGCTAGTATTTTGATTAGAATTTTTCCATCTATGTTCAAGAATGAGATGGAATATAATTTTCTTTAGTACTATCCCTGTTGTTTGATATAAAGGTTATGCCAACTTCATGTTGTGAGTTAGGAAAAGATTGTTTATAATTGGAATGATTTCTTTGAATAATTGGTAGAACCTGTTAGTGAAGTAATTCAGATCTGTACGTTGCCTTGGAGGAAGATTTTTGACTTCTGCTGAAATTTAAATTTATTTAATGGTCAGAAACTACAGGTTTTCTTTTTCAATGTCAGTTTAATAAGACCATTTGTACTGGTTATTAGGCTTTCATTCCAAGTACACCCTTGTTTTCTCCTCTGTGATGCCAATACTGGGACTCGGAGACAACTTCTCTCCATTGTTGTCTGGTTTCCTTGTAGGTTCTTTAGTAGGAGACTCCAGAAAGAGATGAAAGTCAAGAGGTTCTTTCCTTCCTCTGCTTTCTTATCTACTTCTGAACTTATTAGCAATGCCCATCAAGAAAGTCCTGCTCTGGAGGCAGCATTTAGTTCCAACTGTCAGCTTCCTTCAGTTTGCCTGGAACCCGCCTCATTTTGACCCCTTCAGTAACTGGGTAATGCCCGTTCTTCTGAGCCCCTAGTCCCAGTTTCCTGAAGTTCCTCTTACGAATTTCTGAGGAGCTAGCAGCATCTAAGTATGTCCTGTTTTTATTGGTATGAACTCCAGATTCTTGAGGCTTCCATTCCAAGCTTCTTGTTCTGATAACCTTAGCCTTTTCCCATTGGCCCCAGTCTATGGTACCTGCCTCCTTCAGTTATTATCTCTATGACAGCTCATTTTCCTTTTTGTATGTTATTACTACTCCAGTAACTTTGATAACTGTTTGCCTGTGTTAGTATTTCTCTGTTGATGAACCTACTGAGGTTTGCTTTCCTGACTGGACACTGGTATCATACTTGGTAGTGGAAGTAATAACAGAAAAAATCCCCTTGAAAATGTCTGGGCTTGGTTTAGTTTTTTATCCTGACCTTGAATCTACATGGAACACCTTGCCAAGGCAATGGGGGTACTCCTAATCCACAGCATGGAGTGCTAGCATGATAAATTGTCACCTATTAGTTTATAATGTGCTTGTTGCACTGATGCCTTTAGGACCAGGTAGTTACTGTACTCAAACAATATGGCAATAATAATGACAATAAACAATATGGCAATAATAATGACAATTGCTACAAGAAATCTGGTGCACGATGGCTGCTTCCAACTGTATTGGAAAATTTACATCAGACAGTGGCAAGATTAGGTATGTTAGTTTTTCATCATTGGGCAAAAGATCTGAGATCTGAGAAAATCAGCTTAGAAAAAGATTTATTTTGGCTTGCAGTTTCAGAGGGTTCAGTTTATAGTTGGTCAACTCCATTGCTTTAGTCTGAGGTGAGGCGGAACATAATGGTAAAAAGAGTGTGGCAGAGGAAATCTGCTCACCTTATAGCAACCGAGAGAGAGAGAGAGAGAGAGAGAGAGAGAGAGAGAGAGGGAGGACAGAGGAGAGAGAAAGGAAGAGACAAGGAAAGGAAGGGATTGTGGACAAAATAGAGTCCCTAAGGGTGCATCCCCAAGGATTCATTCCTTTCAACTACCTCACCACCTCCAAAGAGTCCATTAAGCTATGAATCCATGAGTGAAATAATGCATTGATGAGATCAGAGCCCTTCTGATCCAATCATTTTCCCCAAAGCCCCATCTCTGAACATTGCTGCTTTGGGGACCAAGCCTTCAGCACAGAAACCTCTCTCTGGATGACATTCCAGATTCAAACCATGATATCAACTCTTTAAATCCTCAATTCAAATGTTCTCTTTTAGAGACTGCAAATAATTTCTTTCCATATATAGGGCCAATCTTGAAAAGTAAACCTTTAGTTATGTGGATTGCAGAATCACAACATAATTTGAAGTCACGGTCACACCAAGTGGCTCTCTTGATTGGTTCAAATCTGAAAATCATGAACTCCAAGTCTCTATATGCCTCCTTTGTTACAGGAAGCAGCTTCCTCTTCTAGGGCTGATGAGATCAGGTTGTTCTTTTTTTTTTTTTAAGTTTTCTTTTTTTATTTTGATTCATTGCACACAAATAGATTATAGCTGTTGTTTCTCTGGTTGTACATAAAATAGAGTCACACCATTTGTGTAATCATATATGTACATAGGGTAATGATGTTTGTCTCATTCTGTTATTATTCCTACCCACCTCCCTGATCCCACTGCCCTTTTTTCCCTATGCAATTCATCCTTCCTCCATTCTTGCTTCCCTCCCACCCCACATTATGTATCATCATTCACTCATAGAGAGATCATTCGGTCTTTGGTTTTTTGGGATTGGCTAATTTCACTCAACATGACCATCTCCAACTGCATCCATTTACCTGCAAATGCCATAATTTTATTCTTCTTTATGGCTGAGTAATATTCCATTGTGTATATATACCACAGTTTCTTTATCCATTCATCTATTGAAGGGCATCTAGATTGGTTCCACAATCTAGCTATTGTGAATTGAGCATCTATGAACATTGATGTGGCTGCATCACTGTAGTAATCTGATTTTAAGCCTTTGGGTATAGGCCAAGGAGTGGGATAACTGGGTCAAATGGTGAATCCATTCCAAGTTTACTAAGGAATCTCCATACTGCTTTCTAGAGTGGTTGCACTAATTTGCAAACCCTCCAGCAATGTATGAGTGTACCTTTTTCCCCACGTCCTTGCCAACACCTATTGTTGCTTGTATTCTTGATAATAGACATTCTAATTGGGATGAGATGATATCTTAGGGTAGTTTTGATTTGCATTTCTCTTATTACTAGGGATGTTGAACATTTTTTCATATATCTGTTGATTGCTTGTAGGTCTTCTTCTGTAAAGTGTCTGCCCATTTCCTTAGCCCATTTACTGATTGGGTTATTTGTATTCTTGGGATAAAGTTTTTTGAGTTCTTTATAGATTCTGGAAATGAGCGCTCTATCTGAAGTTCGTGTGGTGAAGATTTTCTCCCACTCTGTAGGTTCTCTCTTCACATTGCTGATTGTTTCCTTTGCTGAGAAAAAGCTTTTTAGTTTGAACCTATCCCAATTATTGATTCCTTCTTTTATTTCTTGTGCTTTGGGAGTCATGTTTAGGAAATCTGGCCCTAGGCCAACATGATGAAGATTTGGATCTACTTTTTCTTCTGTTAGGTGCAGGGTCTCTGGTCTAATTCCTAGGTCCTTGATCCATTTTGAGTTGAGTTTTGTGCAGGGTGAGAGATAGGGGTTTAGTTTCATTTTGCTGCATATGGATTTCCAGTTATCCCAACACCATTTGTTGAAGAGGCTATCTTTTTCCATTGGATGTTTTTGGCGCCTTTGTCTAGTATGAGAGAACTGTATTTATGTGGGTTTGTCTCTGTGTCCTCTAGTCTGTACCATTGATCTACCTGTCAATTTTGGTGCCAATACCATGCCGTTTTTGTTACTATTGCTCTGTGATATAGTTGAAGGTCTTGTCTTGTGATATCCCCTGCTTCGCTCTTCTTGCTAAGAATTGCTTTAGCTATTCTGGGTCTCTTATTCCTCCAAATGAATTTCATGATTGCTTGCTCTATTTCTATGAGGCCCATCATTGGGATTTTAGTTGGAATTGCATTCAATTTGTATAGTGCTTTTGGTAGTAGGGCCATTCTGAAAATGTTAATTCTGCCTATCCAAGAACATGGGAGATCTTTCCATCTTCTCAGATTTTCTGTAATTTCTTTCTTTAGTGTTCTGTAGTTCTCATTGTAGAGGTCTTTCACCTCTTTTGTTAGATTGATTCCCAAGTATTTTATTTTTTTTGAGGCTATTGTGAATGGTATAGTTTTCCTAATTTCTCTCTCAGAGGATGCATCACTTATGAATAAAAATGCATTAGATTTATGAGCATTAATTTTATATCCTGCTACTTTACTGAATTCATTTATGAGTTCCAGAAGTTTTCTGGTAGAATTTTTAGGGTCTTCTAAATAGAGAATCATGTCATCAACAAATAGGGATAGTTTGAGCTCTTCTTTTCCTATTCGTGTCCCTCTAATTTCTTTGGTCTGTCTAATTGCTATGGCTAGAGTTTCAAGGATGATGTTGAATAGAAGTGGAGAAAGAGGGCATCCCTGCCTTGTTCCAGTTCTCAGGGGGAATTCTTTCAATTTTTCTCCATTTAAAATGATGTTAGCTGTGGGCTTAGCAGAGATAACCTTTTCTAGCATTTTGAGCATGAAGGGGTGCTGTATTTTATCAAATGCTTTTTCTGCATCTATTGAAATAATCATGTGGTTCTTGACTTTAAGTCTGTTGATGTGGTGAATTACATTTATTGATTTCTGGATGTTGAAACAACCTTGCATCCCCGGGATGAAACCCACTTGATCATGGTGCACTGTCTTTTTAAGAAGTTTTGTATGCGATTTGCTAAAATTTTGTTAAGAATTTTTGCATCTATGTTCATTAGGGATATTGGTCTGAAACTTTCTTTCCTTGATGTGTCCTTCTCTGATTTTGGTATCAGGGTGATATTAGCTTCATAGAATGAGTTTGGAAGGGTTCCCTCCTCCTCTATTTCATGAAATACTTTGAGGAGTATTGAAATGAGCTCATCTTTGAAGGTCTTGTAGAACTCGGCTGTGAATCCTGGACTTTAATTTGTTGGTAGGCTTTTGATGACTTCTTTTATTCCATTGCTTGAAATTTATCTATTTAAGTTGTGTATGTCTTCCATATTCAGTTTGGGTGGCTCATATGCCTCTAGGAATCTGTTGATGTCTTCCAGGTTTTCTATTTTGTTGGAGTATAAATTTTCAAAATAGCTTCTAATTATGTTTTGTATTTCAATAGTGTCTGTTGTAATATTTCCACTTCCATCACAAATTTTAGTAATTTGGGTTTTCCCTCTCCTTCTCTTCATTAGTGTGGCCAAGGGTTTATCAATTTTGTTTATTTTTTCAAAGAACCAACTTTTTGTTTTGTCAATTTTTTGAATTGTTTCTTTTGTTTCAATTTCATTGATTTCTGCTCTGATTTTAATTATTTCCTGTCTTCTACTACTTTTGGTGATGATCAGTTCCTCTTTTTCTAGGGCTTTGAGCTGTAATGTGAGTTCATTGATTTGCTGACTTTTCATTCTTTTATTGAATGCGCTCCATGCAATGAATTTTCCTCTTAGCACTGCTTTCAGAGTATCCGAGAGATTTTGATATGTTGCATCTTTGTTCTCGTTGACCTCTAAGAGTTTTTTTATTTCCCCCCTGATGTTTTCTGCTATCCATGTATCATTCAACAGCATATTATTTAATCTCCAGGTGTTGGAGTAGTTTCTGTTTTTAATTTTATCATTGATTTCTAATTTCATTCCATTATGTTCTGATAGAATACAAGGTAGTATCTCTATCTTTTTGTATTTGCTAAGAGTAGCTTTGTGGCATAACATATGGTCTATTTTAGAGAAGGATCCATGAGCTGCTGAGAAAAAAGTGTATTCACTTATTGATGGATGGAATATTCTATATATGTCTGTTGAGTCTAATTTAAAGATTGTGTTATTGAGTTCTATAGTTTCTTTGTTCAATTTTTGCTTGGAAGTTCTGTTTAATGGTGAGAGAGGAGTGTTAATGTCACCCCGTATTATTGTGTTTTGGTCTATTTGCGTCTTGGAATTGAGAAAGATCTGATTGACGTACATGGATGCACCGTTTTTGGTGCATAAATATTTATGATTGTTGTGTATTGCTGATTTATGCTTCCCTTAAGCAGTATGAAATGTCCTTCTTTATCCCTTCTGACTAACTTTGACTTGAAGTCTGCTTTATCTGAAATGAGGATGGAAACCCCTGCTTTTTTTCTAAGTCCATGTGCATGGTATTGTTTTTCCCAACCTTTCACCTTTAGTCTGTGGGCATGTTTTTCTATAAGATGAGTCTCTTGAAGGCATCATATTGTTGGGTCTTTCTTTTTAATCCAATCTGCCAGTCTATGTCTTTGATTTATGAGTTTAGACCATTAACATTTAGGGCTATTATTGAGATATGACTTGTATTCCCGGTCATTTTGACTTATTTTTGGATTTTAATCTAACTTGGTTTTTCCTTTAATTGGCTGTTCCTTTAGGGTAATTCCTCCCTTTGCTGACTTACGTTGTTGTTTTTTATTTCTTCCTCTTGGAATATTTTGCTGAGGATTTTCTGTAGGGCAGGCTTTCTATTTATGAATTCTTTTGGCTTGTGCTTATCACGGAATGATTTTATTTCATCTTCAAATCTGAAGGTAAGTTTTGCTGGGTATAAGATTCTTGGTTGGCATCCATTTTCTTTCAGTGCTTGGAATATGTTGTTCCAGGCCCTTCTTGCTTTTAGGGTCTTTGCTGAGAAATCTGCTGATATTCGTATTGGTTTCCCCCTATATGTAATCTGATGTTTTCTCTTGCAGGCTTTAAAATTCTATCTTTGTTTTGTATGTTAGATATTTTCATTATAATGTGCCTAGGTGTGGACCTGTTGTGATTTTGTGCATTTGGTGTCCTATAATCCTCTTGAATTTGATTTTCCTTTTCATTCATCAGATTTGGGAAATTTTCTGATATTATTTCATTGAACAGATTATTCATTCCTTTGGTTTGTATCTCTGTGCCTTCCTCAATCCCAATAAATCTTACATTTGGTCTTTTCATGATGTCCCATAATTCTTGGAGGTTCTGTTCATGATTCCTTATCATCTTCTCTGTTTGGTTGAGTTTGTTTTCAAGATTCATTATTTTGTCTTCATTGTCTAAGGTTCTGTCTTCCAAGTGACCTAGCCTGTTGGTTAAACTTTCTATTGAGTTTGTATTTGGTTTATTGTGTCCTTCATTTCAAGAATTTCTGTTTTTTTTTCTTCAGAATCTCTATCTCTTTATTGAAATGATCTTTTGCTTCCTGCAGTTGCTCTTTTAGCATTGCCTGCATTTGGTCTCTTGGCTCCTCATTCGCTTCTCAGATCATTTTAATTATGTACAACTCCCTTTCTGACAATGCTTCTGCCATGTTATCATTGAGTTCTTTTGGTATAGTATCTGGGTTTCTTTGGGACATTTTCTTCCCATGTTTTCTCATGTTGCTAGTGTATCTTCCCCTCTAGTGGTGCAAATCCTAGGTATTGCAGTTTCCCCCTAAAGACTTATAGGGTTCCTGCCTATTTCCAATACCTCTCCTTGAAGTGAGAGATCAATATTAGCAGCACACCATATAAATTATGTGTCCTTAATCTAAATAGTCCCTATTAAGATATTAACAGTGTTGTCTTAATAAAAAGAGATGAGTTCAAATTATTATCTACAGCATAACCAATAAGTTTGCAATAAGGACTGCAATTTATAATGTTGGACAGGGAGGATAAGGAGGGGTATAGGACATAACACTAATGAGATAAGAAGTGAGTCTATGGATATACTATGTCATAGGAATAGTGGAAGTGGAATTAAAAGAAATAGGTTGTTAGCATGAGAAAAAAGAGATTCTCCAAGGAAACAGATATATAAGGGGAAGATAGAGTGACTAGAATATTAATAAAAGAAAAAGGTAGGAATATAGAGGGTTTATTAGGAATAATCATAGTAATACAACTAATTTAAAAATGTTCTGTGATAAAAATATACTGTACAGTTCAAACCTCTTATTTTTCAATGGCCTGATGTTTGAGAGGTGCTTGATCAAGCGGTGACCCAAGAAGGGTGCTGTCCCACTACCTCCAGGATGGGAATAATCAATGCTTTCAGGCAGAGGCAGCCTGGTGTTGATGGATGATCATTCGTAGCACAGGAGCTAGACACGGGCCAGGGTGTGGGCCTGGGCACTAGACCGAGTAGGGGTCGGGGCACAGAACTGTGCTCAGTGATGGAGACCCTGGGCTTGATAGCCCAGGCAGGCCTGAACTCCGTGCTGGGGACTCAGGCAGCTGCAGTCTGGTGCTTTCTCCCGGAGATGCTGTAAAATGGCGCCGGAAGGACTCAGGCAGCCGCAGGCGGTTGCTCTCTCCCAGAAACGCTTCAGGTGTCCTTTGTTGAAGACCCAATGATAATCTCACTGGAACAGATGCCTAGCAAAGGGTTGCCTGTTTTCATCAAGCTTGTTCACCTTCATCCTTCATTGTCTCTGTCTGACCTGAAATGAAGCTCATATTCCCCAAATAATTGCAAAACATTATTAGTTTGCATCAGTATGCTTCTGGGATGAACATGTGTGGGAATGGATTCAATGGATGTTAAAACAAGGAAGACAAAATATAAAATAAAATCAAGCCTAATTGTTTATGCTTATGCACTTACCAGAGATGATGGGTTTCATGTTAGAAATGACTCTGAAAATTAGTTTACCTGATTGGTTGACTGAAGCTGTGACTCAACAATGGACTATATTCAGTGAGGTTGAGACTTAATGTAGATGATTGACTCCTAATATTTAATAAGGTATGAACATTAAAATGAATCTGTCATAGGCAAAGAGCACATCTTTTTCCCAAACCCCCATACTTACTATAACCTTCCAGAGACCCTAGGAGACAATTTATTAAGGAAAAAAATTGGGAAATACATTTGTGATAGAAGCATCAGCCTTTTTGAAGAGACTTATGATGGTTTAATTGTGCACATGAGAAGATGTGGTTAATGAGACATGCTCCCTGATTTCCTTGGGGACTGGAGAGAGTTAGTGGTCAAGAGCATCTCTAAACTGCCAGAGATTATTACCATTATGGGAATCAGTAACAAAGAGGTAAATAGGACAATCTTCTGGGATCCTTGGGAGATCCTAATTGATTACTGTGTCTCTAGGAATGAAACAGATATGCAACCTACCAAAGTATTGCTTCTTCTATATGTCAGAAACACTCTAGATCTGATGACCAGAAACTTAAGTTGACTGATTACAATGGAGAATTTTAGTCTCTTCCTAGTACTCAGGCAAAAGCCAGGTCAAAGACCTGGAGTTCCTTTACTAAAGGGAAAGGTGGTTTTTTTGAGGAAAACATACAACACTGCTGCAACTAGGATTTGTAAATATGTCTACAAAATGTCCCCAAAGGTACCTTTGACCATTTACTAGGATTACTATGTTCTGGGGAAAAGGACATCTTCAGACTTTTCAGGTAATTACTAGATGCTGAATTAGCTCTGAATTGACTTTAGTGATCCCAAGTGACACTGTGATCCACTGGTCAGAGTGGGAACTGTGATCCCCTGGTCAAAGTGGGAAGATCAATGAAATTTTGGCATAAAGCCATCTCATAGCAGGCTCTGTTGGTCTTTGGAAAATCCGTGTTGTTTTTTTTCTCCAGTTTCAGAATATCTACATGGAAAGGACTTGGCAATGGGCAGAATCCCCACATTTACTCCTTGGCCCTTGGAATGTGAGTTGTTTTTTGCTGACCATGTGGTTTTGTCAAATGAACTGTAAGCTCTAGAGAATAGTAGGTCTCACCTAGCTGATTCTCCTATTGCTCTTAATGCTTAGGAGAGAATACTTTATATATCTCTATATATTTATATATAAATGTTATATATGTTATATATAATGCTCTTAAGCAATATGTGCTACTTTTATTCACAGTTTAAGCTTCATTCCATATTTATGACATTACTGTGAAGTGGATTATATTATCTCTCATTTATAGCTGAGGAAACTGAGATGCAGGAAGGAAAAGTGGCTGGTTATGGATCACTCAGTAGGTTATAGAATAGAGGGCCAAACCCAGGCTTTTCTATTTAAGATAGTAGATGTTTTCTATTATAACCTAGTTAGTTCTCTATCAGGCAATTTAGTGTTATTTTTCTTATAATGAAAATATCCCCTTTCTTAGGAAAAGTAAATCCTTCTTGTATCCTCAGCAATTATAATTTGTTATTACTTTGAGCTGGGAGAAGAGAGGGAGGAAGAGAAAACTGTCCCTTCTTTAACCCCTGCACCAAGTTATTGACCTGAGACTTATCCTTTTTTAGAGCATAGCCCACAAACATAAGTAAGTAACATTTAAACATGTCTTTATTAAAGAATTTAGAACAACAAAAGGGAGGTGATCCTAGAAATTTATGTGCAACTTTGATAATTGCCTTGTAAGAAGTGGCTTGTCTTCCATGGTTTCAGGCCTTGTTCTCAGGGAATTCCTCCTTCCTGCTTCTTGACTTTTCTTCATAGGCTATTTGAAGTCAGCTATCCATACATTTACAATCCCTGCCCTTATACTTGTCATAGCTCAACATCCAGGAGGTGAATCTGATAACCAATAGGAACTTTTGTCTACCAGAAGAGGGCCATGTTCCAATAACTTTCTGGACTGATGGCTTTCTAGTTTCTTGATGATCTCTCCCAGTCATGGGAATATGAAGTTGAAGGCACAGGTTGGAAAAGTTATCTCAAGATAACATGAAAACTCCCACCACTCATGTGGAGTCTACACACACCATGTAAGGGATGCAGTATGGTTTTGCCATACTCTTTATAATGGCATCCTCTAAGGGGAACTCTGTCATTTCATTTCTTAGAGTCAAGGATCATATTTTTCTAGAGAAATTCCTTTTTCCTAAGAGTAAGTTAAGACAACCTGGGAACCGTATTGACTTGTTGGGCCCATCCTGACCTGGAAACTTTAATATGATAGAGTCAATATCAGAATCCTCTGACTTTATAAAGTGGTCATCTAGACCATCAGTGGAATTCAATGTGACCTACCTTGAACACCACTGACAGAACCAAGGAACAGACAAAGTAATGAGAGAAAGAAAAATATGGAAAATGAATAGTTAAAAGAGACAAATGGAGAAAAAGACAAATAATAATAATAAATAAATGTTCCACACTTAATATAGCACAAGGATGAGTTTTTGTTCTGGTGCATATCCTGGTAAATAGGAAAAAAACCCCTAATTATAAGAAGCTAAAAGTGCCTATAATAGTACTTTTAGTTGCAGTGCCTTTATAGCTAATATAAGCACTTAACACTTATACACAGATATTGGGAGATGTAGACGTGAGTGATGAATAAAGAAGATTGTCTGGAGATATACTAGTTGCATCTCCAGGAAAGAGTACAACTAGGTAAAGAAGTGCATGAGCCTCCAGGAAGGTGATGAGCATGGAAAAAGGCACACAGGCATGAGAGTACAAGGGTGTGATGCCCTTGTTTTGTGTGGAGACTACATATGGGTGACCTTCTATGCCCATTCCCACCTTTTGGTAACATTCAGCACTTTGTTACAGTTTTGTAGTGGAGACCATTGGTGGCTCACCCAAACGTCTATTCTTCTCTTCTTTCTTAATATCAGATCCTCATTTTTATATGAGGCCCATTTTCTGTCTCTTGCAGTGATGTATGTGGTCTTGTAACTGAGTTATAGCAAGTGAGAGGTAAGTGGAAGGATTGTTAGGGCTTCTTAGCACGACTTTTGAAGGGAGCCTTCTTTTTCTCTTTCCCTATAACAGATGTGATAGCTCAAACTTCACAATCATCTCAGACCTTCCCTTGATGATAGAAATCAATTAGATAGAACACTGAAGTAGAAACACTGAGTCCTCAGTTTTGCTGAACATGGTATGCCAATTGAGCTCGAGTTGAATTTCTTGGTATAGCATGGTTTCAAAAGTCTCTATAAAGAGAAGGTAGACAGTGACATAAAAAGTCCTTAGAAAACATTGTGAGATGAACCATTGTAATTCCAAAGTCCCTAGATGTCTGATGACATAGCTGATAGAATAATATTCTCAAGAAAATCAGATATTTCCCTGGGGATATATGGGAAGTGAAGGAGATTGTGCAGTTAAAAAAAAAGATTAAAAAAAACAAAAAAAAAAAAAAACAAGCCATTTAGATGGCTTGGAAGTGACCAGGGTCAGCTCAGCCACAGCTTTTAGAATTCTCTGCCTATCCTCCCTTGACAACACAACCACTGTCTGATTTCCATCATCAAAGATGAATGCTGCCCATTCTGAACTTCTTATAAAGAAATATAAAATACACAAAAAAATAAAAATAAAAAAACCAAGCCATAAAGTAAGTTCCTATAAAACACAGAACTTGGATTTATACCCAGGTCTGTCTAACTCCAAAGCCCATGGTTGTCCATAGAAAATACAAGGTCAATGTTGATTCAGAAATTGGGTGAGAGGGAGATATCACAGTTATATCATATCAGTGCCTTCAACTTTCCTAAATGGCATCACAGGGATCTTTCTGAGTTTCAGAAATAGATTAATCATGGAGAATATCTAGCTGATTTGATGGGATCACCTTCTTTACCTTTTTGTTTCAGGTGTAAGTTTTCAGAGTACTTGTGTTCAAATGGCTCTTTCGTAGTCTTCCATTTAATTTCTTCAGCCTTGATAGATTTATCTCATAAGTAACTTGTTGAAATCACAGAAGTTCAAAGAATTTGCCTCTAAGCTTCCAAAAGCATTGAGGGAGTGTCTTGTTTTTAGTTATTTTCTAAATGTGTGTGTGCGCGCACACGTGTGTGTAGTGGAATGTGTGATATCTATGTGAGAAAGAAAGAATCCAAGGAATTTAAGCCTCATTTGAAAGTGGGAAGCTGGTGCTTGAGGTCTCCATTTCTGCTGTTTACCTCTTGAGAACCAGGACTTGCTAGCTACCTCTTCAGCTTGTTAATGCCGGGTCCTGCTAATCCTATGACATCTTTGCCTTGGAGGAGAGCATTGCCAGCTCTCATTCCTGTTTGTCTTCTTGGTTCACAGAAAATCTCAAGGAGTCAGGCCTAAAGGGCTATCCAGGAGCTACTGCAACTTGCTTTGCATTCATTCTTTATTCTTCCTTTCATTCTTTCCATATTCCTGCTTTCATTCTTAGGGTGCCAGTAACTACCTGCAGCATTCTCAGGGAAGTCTGACCTCCTGACACTACCAATGTCCTTTCCTGTATATTCTTCAGTGTAGCATGTATTGACCTTTGCTATAAAACATATTTGACCTATTTCATTCATTGTCAAGTCTCCCTTCATTAGAGTATGAACCTAGATGGGTAAGGGTTTTGTTTTGTTCATTGCTATGTCCCTAGTGCCTGACACAAACTAAACACTCAACAAATATTTCCTTAATGAATGAATGAGCATTGTATAGTTTCCAGCTATCTATTGGCAAAGGTATTAGTTACTGGATAATCTGGTCATTAAGACTAGAAGAGCATCTAAAATTAACAGAGGGGTGATTCTCACTTTGTTTCTTGGATGGGAACATGATAAGAACATTCCAGATTTTCTTCCACCTCAGACTCATACTCACCTCTTTCTTTAAGCTTCCACTAGCTTTGGTGTCTTTGTCCTCTGCCAACTGTGTTGGTGTCAATTCCAGGTATTAAGAACTTCTATATCAGGATTCAGAAGGTAAATAACCTTATAACCTCTATAAAAGAAAACCAATGAGCATGAGAAAAACACTAGAGTGTCAGGAAACTGAGTTTCACATTTGGACCATCAAGAAACCTTCCTGTGGACCTTGAGCACCTAATTTAATTCAGTAATCCTTTGGCATTCACAAATTATTGTTCATGAGCAATTTTGAAGATCCCTGGTATAATAATTTGTAATTTTTGTTGAGGTACTAACTTGAGTTGCCTTGAGTCTAGAACACACATTTATTTTAATTAATTAATTAATTTTTAATTGGTGCATTATAATAGCAGAATAAACCTTGTCATATTTGTACATGCACATAACATAATCTGATCAACTTCATCCCCCAGTACCTCCTCTTTCCCTCCTTTCCTCCCTCCCCTGGAGCCCCTTCCTCAACTCTACTAGTCTCCCTTCTATTTTCATGAGGTGGGCCACATATTTCTTAATGAGTATTGTTTGCACAAAACGTAACAGAGATCAATTTGAGAAAGCTTAAGCAGAAAAGTAGGAAAGGGTTGTGGGACAGGATACAACTGAAGGACCCAAGAATTAAGGACAGAAAGGTTTTGCTGATTTTGTCTGTTCCGTCAGAATTAAGAATGGATCTCATGCCATTCATTCTTTAGTGAGTGTTGGTTGACATTTTATGACTTTGGTGCTGACTAAGAGGTAGGAAGAAATTAAAAGATGCATTAAACTCTCTTTGCTCTCAAGGATCCCACTGGTTACTTGGGATATAAGACTTCTTCTCACTTTGAACACCAAGCGTATATGGCAGACCGAGTTCACTCATCCTGGAAGTATTTCACACCATGGAGACCATACCTGTGCCCAGGAGTAAACTCAGGAGACCTTCATGTAGGAGATCAGGTTTTATTTATTTTCTTTTAAGACAATAGAGTTTGCACTATAGATAGAATGAAAGATGTTGTGGGGAGGGGCAGAACGAACAAAATCTTGGAAGTGTGAATGAGTTTAATAGTGGTAATGCAGAGTAGAGGGATAGCATTAGGGAATACCCAACAGAAGAAGGAACCATGTTGGGTAGTGATGACAGAGAAACTGGCTGGTTGGGGCTGGGCTTAAAATGACAGGTAGTGAGTTTAAATGTGATGGGGCTATGAGGCCACTGTAGACCCTTTCTAATATTGAAAATCTTATAATGAAATATTTTATTTATTCAAACATTTGTATTTAAATAGAAGGTATAAACAACAGAACAAACATCTGTGTACTCATCCAATTTAAGAATCAGAGCATGAGGCTGAGGGTGTAGGTCAGTGGTAGAGTGCTTACCTAGTCTGTGTGAGAACCTGGGTTCAATCCCCAGCACCAAAATTGAATACAGTAAAGAAGCAGAACATACTACGGTTTAGATATTGAAAGTCCCCCAGAGGTCCTTGTGTAAAAGCCTGGTCCTAAGAAGGCTCTAATGGCAGGTGGTGTAACTTTTTTGGAGGTAGGGCCTAATGGAAAGTCTCACTAAAGGCCCAAAAGCAATGGGTCTGTTCAATTATGGACTGGAACCTCTAAAACAGTGAGCTAAAATAAATCTTTTCTTTTTACAAGTTAATTACGTCATGTACTTTGTTACAGTGACAGAAAGTTGACTAATACATTCCTGATTTAGAATTGATGAAGGAGGATTCTATCACAGGGGAGACAAATTTGGGAACTGCCACAGATTTCCAAATCAGACATAAGAAAGACCATTACCAAAGTTTATACTTAGTACCAAGCCAATACCTACCCCTGATATTGACATTCTGAATTTGGAGATTTATGATGAAGGAATTTTAAAAACAATGGCAGGGTCTTGAGTCTGGGAGACTGAGAATTGGTGGTATCACTGGAAGTAAGGAAGTTTGAATATTTTGTTGGGGGCAGGGAGATGATGAGGTGTGGGGATGGTGGTGAATTTGGTTTGAGATTTTAAGGCATGCCGGGTGCGGTGGTGCATGCCTGTGATACTCCTGTTTGGGAGACAGGAGGATTGTGAGTTCAAAGCCAGTCTCAGTAACAGTGAGGCCCTAAGCAACTCAGTGAGACCCTGTCTCTAAATAAAGTACAAAATAGGGCTGGGGATGAGGCTCAGTGGTTGAGTGTACCTGGTACCAAAAAAAAAAAAAAAAAAAAAAAAAAAAAAAAATGAAGGGATTTGTTTTGTCCAGTTTCTAAGTACAAATATAGCAAAGTTGTCCATGAACCTCAGTTGTGTACAGCTCAGTGCAGGGGAATGGCACAGTTCAGCTTGCCCCAGGGCTTCTGCCATCAAGGCCTCTAGGTCTCCACCATGTTTTGGGGAAACCAGATGTGGGGACTCTTCAGACGAGTAACAGTCTACTTTACAGCATAGCAGTCAACCAGATCTGTGGCCATGAAGAACATGTGTTTTTTCCCAAGCTTCTGTGACTAGTGAACTTGCCTAATAACATAAGAATGGACAGGTAGCCATTACACCAAAGGGAGGCATCCTTTGCTGCCTTTGGTACGACAGCTGGTCCAACCTCACACCACCTGTTCCTCCTGTCTTTTAGGAGTTGCCACAGAGATGGCTCACCCCAAGGGCTAGGCATCCAGCAAAAATGGCCCAAAGGATGTGGGCCTTATCAGTTCTCAGACTCGCAGCTCATAGAAGGTAGTCATAGAGGAAGTGGGTTAGTTGTTTGATTCAGGGTTTCAAAACCCTGGGTAGCTTATTTGTAGGACTAATAGAGTCACAGATGGAAGGACATGGAAGGGACTCTAGAGTAATGCCCAAATTTCAAAATAATTTTAAAGCATAATTAAATAAGACACTTAAGTTCTTATAATTGTTTTTTATTACCAGATTTTGGGAGAAGCCCTCATTTGAATCCTAGCTTTGTAACTTACATAATGTGTGATCTTAAGAAAGTGACTTTATTTCTTTAGCCTTATTGAAGTATAACTGATGAATAAAAAATGCATATGTTTATGATGCACGATGTGATGCTTTGATATAGCGTATACACTGTGAAATGAAGACCATAATCAAACTAATTAACATGACTACCACCTTATATAGTTCTTTGCGTGTGTGTAACATTTAAGATCTACTATCAGCTATTTTCAAGGATACAACACTTTATTAAGTACAGTCACCATGCTGCACAATAGATCTCCAAAACTTACGAATGCTAACTGAAACTTTTTAGCTGACCTCATTCCCCATCTGCACACTCATTCTCTAGAAACCACTGTTCAAGGAAGTGACTTAGTTTATTCCCAGTTTCTTTCTCTGTTAGGTGGGAGTGGTCGACATGAGAAGTAGATAATATTTATTTGCAAAGCCCTTGTAAATTTAAAGTATTGTTTAAATTGTGGTAAGCACAAAAAGGGCATGGGGAGGTAGAATAATACCAAAAAGCTCTTGCAGTTGATCATTAGTGAGCATCTATCTGTGCAAGGCCATGTTCAAGAGCTTCCCATCCATTTCCCATCCAATACTTTCAGGCACATGTTTGATGCAGGTTTTTTGATGCATCTATCTTCCTATTTTACAGGTGAGAAAATTAAGCCTTGGATATTTTAAGTAATTTGCTTAGAGATGTAAAATAATGAACCCAAAGTATATATAGCCCATGAAACCTTGCTGACTCTGCAGACAGAGCCCCAAGTTGATGATAGCTTGATGTGGTCACCAAGATCAAGGACCTTGACCTTGTAAATTTGATTGCTGTTCTATGTAGGGGTGAACAGAACTTACACATTGATTTGCTCTAGCCCAACTTTTAAGAGAATGATAGAATCTAGAAGGTCAATTGCTAACAGATCAGGTGGGACTTCTTTTTGTAGGAATACCAAATTCTAATCAATAGTTTGCTTGGTGGGGATGAAACCAGAGCACCTCAAGCAATAATAATAGTAAAAATTATAGCAATGATGGTAATAATAGAAAGATATTGATCAACTTCTATGTGCTTAATGCTTAGCTTTTTATGTGAATTAATCAATTAAATTTCTACAAGAACCCTATACAGGTACCATTTAGTTCCCATTTTACAGGTGAGGAAACTGAGATATAGTTACATTTAGGTCATTTACCAAATTCAATGCATATAATGAGCAATAGAGCTAGAACTTGACCCCAGGCAGTCTGCTCCACTGAAGAATGATTTGCTTCCCAGAGACACTGCCATATGGGAAGATTACTATTCCAAATTCAGCATGAAAGTCAGAGCATAGTGTACAGCTAGTAGCAGAAGGTTGGTTTTGAGAAAATCTGCATGGGTGGCCAACTAGAGAGAGAATAGGGAAGGTTCATGTGATCAGGAAGCTCAGCATGGGGGTGGGAAGTGGAGGCAGGGCTTGAGATGGGCTTGGAAGAAGAGTGTGATTTGGAAAGGAGAGACTCCTTGGAAGCAGAGCAAGTGGAATGAGCCAGAATGAGGAGGATGGCCTATGTAACACACACCTAGAACAGTGGATTTGTGTTGGGAAGCAGTGGCAAGAAATACTGCAAGAGTATTCCAAGGGTGGGAGAGGCTGTGATGCACATAGACATCTCCATGCTTATATACAATGCAGAACAGAGGTTGGCCCTGTGCCAGGCACTGCAGGCGATACTGGGGTTGGAAAGGTTGCTGAAGTCCAGCCTTCAAGGTGCTCACAGTTTAGTTGAGGCAGAAAGGACTGGACAGAAGGATGCAGGGCTCCATGGTGATGACTATCACAGAGTAGAAATGAGCAGCTGGGGAGCCCAGGCCTGCCAGGTACCTCTGTTCATGAGGTGGTTTAAAACTGGGTCTGGGAGAATAAGAAGCCACAGTGTGTCAGGGAAGAAGGATGGAAGGGTATAATTAGACTGAATGAGGGAAAGATCAGAGGTGTAGGGTTTAGGTGCTCAAGGGCCAGGGAAGTTTAGTGTGACAGGGTATGTAAACCTGGGCAAGGAGAGGAGCGAAACAGGGTAGAAGGTGGGTTCTTACTCACTCTTCTATGATCTGGATAAGTGCCCCTAAAGGCCCATGTATTAAAGACTTGTTTCCTGGGGTGGTGCTATGGAGAGATGGTGGAAATGTTATGAGGTGGGGACACTGGGAGCATGTCCTCAAAGGGGATTGTGGGACCCTGATCCCCTTCTCACTCTTGCTTGAAAGTGGTTTTACTCTTGCACCTATCCCTGCCATGATGTTGCCTTGCTATATGTACAAGGCACTGTGCCCAACCAGTTATAGACTGGAGTCTCCAAACCATGAGCCAAAACAACCCTTTTCTCTTTATAAGTTGATTACCTCTGGAATTTTTTTATAGTGGTGGAAAGCTAACTAACACACATCCTAAACATTTTCCAGGCTCCTAATAAGGGCACACAGGGAGAACACACACAAAGCAATGTTATTGTCTTTGCCCTCTAGGGGCTATCAGTCTAAGACCAAACTGCGGGCTCTTGGCTGGGGTAGGATCACATCTTGATAATTTTTATTTTTTAAAAGCTCTTATTACAGTGCCCAGAGTACTTGGTACATATTAACTGCTCATCTGTTGAATGAATGAGAACAATTTCCATGTAATGCAGAAATGAAGAACTATAAGCAGTGGTGGATACAAAGGGAACTCTGGTCTGCTCTGATGGAGAATCTGAGAGAGGATAGTCAGGGGCCACAGGGTGATGACCTGGCTTTTCTTGAGGTGGGCTCAGTGGAGGAACCGTCTGCAGCGTTCCTGGCTGCCTGCCCTTCACACCTCCTCTCTCTGTCCCCTCCCCTTCCTGTCCCAGTGGTCTGGGACTGAAAATCAGTCTGGGCAGCACCAGAAGAGCTTTGCAGACGAGATTAAAAGCAAATCAAAGAAGAAAAATTGTGGCTCGGTTTATGTCTTCCTAATTAAAACCCCGCCAGTCTCCCTTCTTTTTCTTTCCAGCTAATGTTACACTAACGAGCTGAGTTTAGTGGCATTTATGTAGATAAAAGTCCCAATGATTGATCTCAATGGCTTGTTAAAATTAGTTTCAGTCCACCATATTGATTTAATTCCATTGCTTGAAAGTGCTAATTAATAATGATAATAAAAGTGTCTTGGCCCATTATTATCAGTGGGCAGGCGGGGGGTGGAGTGGGTAAGGGGGAGACTCGTTGTTTTTAGTGTCACTTACTCTGTCTCAGGGTGGCCTTTGAAAACTGTCTGAGGGGAGAGGAGGCTGGGGTGGGGGTACATCCTTGGCCCCTGATCTGGGAGCTCCTGGTGATAGTACTAGTGGTTATACAAGTGAGCAATGGACCCTGACTGTCCTCTGAGCCCCCTTGACTCCCTCTAGGGTTGTGAAGAGGCTGCTGGCTGAGATGGTTCTGGAAGGAGGTCAAGGGTTTAAACTCTGGAGAAGGGAGGTGTTGGGGGATCACTATTTGAGTTACAGGCAAGCAGCAGAGGGCTGGGCTTGGGAATTGAGTCAGCTATCCAGACTCAATGCTGCAGGAAGCCCAGGAGGGAGGGGGGATTTCAGGGCAAGAAAGCCAATTGATGGAGTCTAGCGGATGTGGACAGGTAAACATTTTAGAGAGTAGAGGGAAAAAACCAAATCAAGTTAATAGGGGAGAAGTAATGTTTCTTAGAAATAAATTAATTCATTTGGCTTTGAAGGAGTCTTCTCACCTAAGATAAAGCCCTATACTCCTTGAGAGGACACCATCCTCCAGACATTCCCACTTCAGGGAATATGGTGTGAGGTGAGAAAGGGCTGTGGCAGGGATGGAGATGGCACCTGGAGGAGGAACTGCCATTCCAAGGCAGCAGCTGTAGCCGTATGTAAGAAACACTGCACAGGGCATGAGTGGGAAGCAAGGGAAGCAAGGGAAAGTGGCTAGCTCCTCCCCAACCTTAGACCCTCTAGGATTCTCCTGTTGACCATTTACCAGATCTCTCTCTCTCTCATTCTCTCTCTCTCTTTCTCTCTCTCTCTCTCTTTCACACACACACACATACACTGACTCACAAAACAATCTGCATCAAATATTGGTTCAAGTTTCATTAACTACATATGATTTGCATCTTGGAGCAGCTGGAGGCCTGTAATCCTTCCTCTATTGAACTTTATGACCATTAATGGTGCATAGATTATACTTTGAGAACTAGGAAGGAGTGGATGGGGATGGTCCAGGAAAGTCCCAGGTGTGTGGTGGAGAATGTGGGACAAGAGATTAAGATCAGATTAAGGACAGGCAGCATCTGGCAATGAGGAGTCAGGAACCCCCAGAAACACTCTGCAAAGTTCACATGAAAACCCAGCAACCAGGGGACCAAGAGGCGACCTTACTTCTGAGGCAGGCTCTGGATCAGCCAGTAGTCTCTCTTCACTGCTTCTTCCCTGGGTTGGTCTGCTAGGAAGAGATGAATCTGTAAAGGCAGAATTCTGTGAGGGCTGCAGCTGCTAGGTTAGGCAATTTTGAACACTACAGCCTTGAATGAAATATCCAAAGGGAGCCATTTGATATATGCATTCCTGGAGGTGTCCTTTATTGAAGGACATTATGATATGCCCTCCATGCCCCCCCAAAAAAAGATTAATTGAAATCTCACACTGTGGAAAGCAAACTATATATGATTTACTCTATGGTTTACTCAGGCATAATTATATGCAATAATTATAGTGTACAGTCCTATATTAATTACAATCCATCCTCATTAAGGAATTAACCAAACCATGTGTGACTGGGGTGAGGAGGCGGGTATAATTTTGATATGATTTACCTTGTATTTTGCTTCTTTCAGATTATGTTGTATTTTCTTCCTGCGCTGTGTTAGTCAGTTTTCTGTTGTTGTAAGAAATACTTGACATAGATCAACTTAAAAAGAGGAAAGGTTTGTTTTGGCTCAGTCTTGGAGGTCTCAGTCCATATTTGGTTAGCAGCATTGCTTTGGGCCTGTGGTGAGGGTTGGAGCCAATGGTGAGGAATCTACTCACCTCATGGTAGTGGGGAAGCCAAGAAAGAGCCAGGAAGGGGATGGAGTCCTAATATTACCTTTAAGGACATACCTACAATGACTGGACTTCCTCCTAGTGGGCCCCCCTCTTAAAGGTTCCACCAGCTTCCAGTAGCACTATGAGCTGGGGTCCAACCCTTCAACTCCTAAGCCTTTGTAGAACACTTATCCAAACCATAGCATATGCCTTCGTATTGTACTTGTTCCCCCTGTGATTTGGGTTGGATGTTGTGTTCCTTGTTTCAAAGTCCTCATTAGCCACTGCAGACAGTTATCTGTCTCTGTGTATGCAATTCCTCAAGGTTTACTTCAGAATCTTTACTGGTGATGCTCCTTAGGAAGGGCGCCTTCTCCAATACGATCAGCCAAATGTCAACTGCCAGCTTTACTTAATATGGGATTTCTATTTGAATGATCCTAGCTTTCTGTTTCTCACTGCCTACTCCCTGCCTGCTGCTCCTGTGTTCAGTAGAGTGCCCTACACTGTGATAGGGTGAAGGTTTGAGCTTGACTCATTTTGGGGGAAGAGTAACTTACAGATTGAGTCCAAGCTTAGAATAGATTGCCTTTGGTAAAAAATATGGGGATCCATATGCTTCCTTGTAACACTGTTAGCATCCTCCCTGCTTCAACTCAGGAATAGTGCTGTTAACTATTTCATGCACATTTGCATGGGGGTAACAATGCTCTTAGCTGGAATGTTGATACTGGTAGTAATCTTAAAAGTAACCCATTTACTTTTCTGTTTTTAGATAAATGACATCATATATGGATTTTTTGGGGGGTGATCTAGAACTTTTAATGTTGGAAAATATATATTCTGTTACCCCTTGGTATCTCCTTTTGTTTC
>JAJEJO010004668.1:52847-85347 GCA_020662805.1 Glaucomys volans
TTTTCATTTTGCCTTTTCTTTTATACTTGTGCCTTCTTCTGTAACCCTAGTTTACTCTTCCTAGTGGAAGTCTAAAATGTTGTCTGTATTGACTCTAGGAGAAAAATAAGCAGGAGGGAATGAGGGGGACCTTGTCCAGGACATAATGTGTGTTGTACCGGGGAGAGTGTGTCTTGTTGGGATTCCTTACACTAGGCAGGCAGACTCCACTTGCTCCTCATGACATAGCTTGGTGGCACCAATCTTCTCTAGGGGACTGAGGGACTACCAGGTGTAATTTTGGAATAGGCAGGATCTGGTTGTCTAGTTTGGTGGGTGGAATGCACAGCCATATGTTCCAACAAGTTCACCATGGAAGTCTGATGGTCTTGTGTCTGGAGGTCAAGCATCTCTGACCACACTTGGTTGAGAACACAGAGAGGACTGCAGTATCCAGTCCTGGGGATAGAGGGCTGGCCAGTGCAAGGGACCACTCACAGGATTGAGGGACTGTCCAATCCTCAGTAGGTGGGTATATGCTTATGGGGGAGGAAAGTTGGCAAAGAGAGTTCTGGAACAGCCAGAGAGGAGAATGATTTTAAAATCTCATCCAATGTGGCTCACTAGTATGAAAATTGAATTTGTCATCAGATTCATGAGTGGGAAACTGGAGGCAAAGAAGGAGGTCAGGAGGTTCATAAATATTGAAGTGGAGTAGAAGGTGAGGAGCCAGAGAGGAAGGGCATGAAACAAGACAGTTTGAGACGTTGGAGCCAGAGAAGAGAAGAAGGAGGTGGGGATAGCTACACAGCAACGCCAGCCTGGGTTGGTGATACGAAGGCAGGAATTGATAGGCAAGGGTATTCAGCAGTTGAACTCCATCCACTTTAATACATTAAGCTGAAGCTCCAGTACTGGATGAGCATAGATAGTGTTGCAGCTCAGGCTTTTGGTATCCTGGATCCCCGGTGTGAATGGATGTGCAGGAGAATCCAGATGGGAGTGGGAGTTATGCAGGGAGGAGAGGAAAGAAATTTCATGACCAGCAACTGTTCTTGGGCCAACAAACAGGCGGTGATGTCTGAATCCAGTCTCCCCGGCTCACAAGAGCCCCTTGTGCACATCTCTTCCCAGCAACAAGTTCAGTGACTTATAATTCAGTGACTAGGTTGTTAGTTTGAAATCAGCCATGGTGAGAGTATTTGCACCACAGAGAGTGGCAATGCACATCAAGTTGTTTCTCCCATTGAATTGCTGGTTGTTAAAAAATTGCTTGCCATCTACTAGGAGTAAGACCTCATTTCATGCCCAGTGGTGTTAGCAAGAGGGAATATGGTATGTCCTTTACTCGTGGGATTAGCTTAGACACTACACAACCTGAGCTACTTAGAGGCCAGTGCTTCAGGAGCAAGGGGATAGAGAAGCAGGAGGAAGATGGTGGAGGAGTTGGCACCAGATTTGACAGCTCTACAGGCTATTACCAGAGGTGGTGCTGATGAAGGCTGTTGAAAGTAACCATCAGCAGCCCCAATAGTAGCCTTTTGGCCATTTTCCTTGCTCTGGGTATGGTGTGTGGTCACCATTATACACTGCTGGCTGGTGTAAATGGATACAGACCTGTTGAAAAACAAATTGGCATCATGTACCATGAACTTAAGATGTTAATGCCCTTTGACCCAGTAATTCTCCTTTGGCAATCTGTTCTAAGAAATCAAACCTGAGCACACTCTCACTTCTTTTTAACATATGATGCAAAAGAGATGTTGGTTGCCACTTTATTTATATTAGCAAAAAGTTGAAATTAATCTAAATGTGTAACCATGGCAGAATGGTTACATAATCTGTGGCATATCTTCTTAGTGGATTATTATATAGAGATTTAAAAGCATGTGAGAGAAGATTATGGAAATTACCAAAATGTGTATGATATGAAGAAATAAGAAATTATAGAGTAACATTTTTCCAAAGTGTGTTTTTGGAACACCTGCTCTCATGTCAAATGTATTTGGGAAATATGCCTCTCAGGACTGTACAAATGCACATCAGAACCAGGGTTCTGAGTTCTGAGGTTTAACTTCTGCTTCTTGAACTATTTCACCCTGAAGTCTTTCATCCATCCAACATCTATTACCATCCTTATGCACAAATGTTCTGTGGAACAGAGTTTTGGGAAATGGTGGTAGGTAGAATGGTTTTAATTAGATTAAATTGTCCATCACAGAGAAAGGGTGGTAAAAAAGAATGACAAAATTCAAGCAGGGACTATCAGTAGCAATGACTAGGAAAATTCATTTTTCAAATTGTATTGTTTGTACATGTACCTTAAATTCTTGAATATACATATGTCTGTGTTACTTCTTGTTACTGTGACCAGAATACTTGACAAGAACAACTTAGAGGAGGAAAGTTTATTTTTGCTCATGGTTTCAGAGGTCTCTGACTATGGTCAGCTGACTTCTTTGCTTTGAGCCCAAGGTCAGTTAGAATATCATGGTGGAAGGGCACGATGGAGGAAAGCCTCTCAGCTCATGGCAGATAGGAAGCAGAGAAGTGGGACAGGAAAGGGCCATAGAGAAGACAAACCCTGCCAGGGCACACTCTCCCCGTCACAGTGGCCCACCTCTAGACAGGCACCACCCAGTACAATAGTCTTTTCCAATTATTAATCCATCAAATGATTGAATCATTGATTAGGCTTCATTCTCATAATCTAATCTTCTAACCTCCTACATTAACACAGAAGCTTTTGGGGGCTACCTCATATGCAAACCTGGTTCCCCAAAGCCCATGCCCATCTCACAATGCAAAATGCATTTAGTCCATTTCTGAGAGTTAGAGTCCATTCCCCACAGTTAGCAGTTCAGCAATGCCCAAAAGTCCAAGTACAAAGTCTCATCTGAGACTCATGGCTGTAAGCTCCTGTAGAAATCAAAAGCAAGTTACCTACATAGAGTATAGAATGTATAAACATTCCCATTCCAACAGGAAAGAATAGGCTTATAGAAAGAAGGGTTAGGACCAAAGCAAGATTGAAACCTAGCTGGGCAAACAAATCTTGTAGCTCCGTGTCTAGCATTTTAGGCACATGGAAATGAGAAGTTCTCTTCAAAGGTCTGTGTAGCTCTGCCCTATGGCATTGTCAGTTACATCCCACGTAGTCCTTCCCCAGCCTGGCTCTGTCCACAGCCAGAAGCTAGCTTTGGCTGATGTTCTATGTTACTGGCATCTCTTAACCCTAGGTAATCTCCATTCCAGTTTTGACTTAACCTTCATATCTTTATGCCTTGCCTTCTCAGGGGTTGCCCACAAGGCCTCCAACACTGCTATGCTTTTCCTGATCTCCCAAACCTTCCTTTGAAATCTGGGTAGAAATTACCATGACCCTCTAACTCCAGAACCTTCCATTCTTGTAGAATCAGTACCATGTGGATGATGCTAAGGTCTGCCACCAGTTCAAGGTATAGCCAGGCCTCCTTGGACTATGATTGTAGAAGCCTCTAAGTACCTGGGTGACTGAGAAACAATGACCTCACTCTCAGCCAATTTCTGTGTTAGTCAGCTTTCTATTGCTGTGAGCAAAGTACCTGACAAGAGCAACTTAAAGGAGGAAAAGTTCATTTTGGCTCATGGTTTTGGAGGTGTCAGTTCATGATCCCCTGAGTCCATTGCTCCGGGCCCTAGGCAAGTCAGAACACCATCAACCCATCCAGGGCATGTTCCCAGTGACCCACCTCCTTCAGCCATAACCTATCTGCCTACAATTATTCCACACTACAATAGTCCTCTCAAATTATTAAACCATCAAATGGATTAATCTACTAATTAGGCCATACCTGCCATAATCTAATCATTTCATTCCTGCAATAGCAGAAGAAATTTTGGGGAACACCTCATATCCAAATGATAACGTACATGCATTATTTTATTAAAGAAGTTTACAAAAGTCCCTCAGAAAGCTTGTGTCTGTATGCAGTTTATAACACGTAAGTTTCGGAATGCATGTTTTCCTCCCAAAGGATAAAATATCCGTATGATTTTGTAGAACATTTGATGAACGAAGTCTGATAATTCTTATATCATGATGATAATTTCCCAGTGTAAGTATGCACTTATGCACTTGTGAACAACTTAGTTCACCAGAATCAAAAAGGATCTAGTTTAAAAACTACTGAACTTGTAAACTACTAGTTTATTCAACCATTTACTAGTTTAAAAACTAGTAAATACCAATCAAATAATTAAAGGTGCACCAGGCCCTAATCAGATCATTTTACAGATATTCATTGATTTAATACACATTTTAACTTATTTAATCTTTATTAACTCCAAAAGGTACATACTGTGATCACCTCCACTTTACAGATGAGTAAACTGAGCCATGGAGAGGTTAGGTGACTTGTCTGACTCCGAGATTGGATTTCTGATGGATACCCAGTGCTGCCTTCCATGATTGCTCTGGATGATTCAGCTGACGATTCAGCTTGGACACAAAACCATTCCTTCCCATGTGAGCTACAGAGCCCTATCCTCTTGGGTTGGTGAGTTGATACCACCTAAGGCCTTCATGTTCTCTGGCCTTATCCTCCACTATGTGGAAAAGACTGGGAAGGTACAGAGAGGAGGAGGAAGGAGGGGAATGGCTCCCCACTTCTGTCCCTAAGGGCACTGGAGCTAGCCTGTTCTCTCTAGTTTTTCTATGAACTCTGGAAAGGTGTTCTGTATCCTCCTTCCAATACATCTTCTTTTTATTTAAAACATTTTTCCTTTACACGTCTCTCTGTTTTCCAAAACTTTCCCTTCAAAGGGTGTTTTAAGAAGTGATTGCCGGATGTCTTTCAAGATATTTTTGGATCAGATTACACTCTTGATGGCCTTGACAACCACTTGACAATACCAATTAAGTTTAGAATCCGGATTCATACAGCTGAGATGCCCTGAGGTAGAGGAATGGGCTGAAGGTTCACAGAAGGTCACTTTCATTCTCTGTATTCTGAGGAGTTTGGGATATCAGGTGTCAGAGCTGCGTGGCTGAAGGAGGGTGCCATCTAGAAGAAGGCTGCTTCCTGGGTGTAAGAGACAGAGGCAGGCAAGCTCAAGAAACAGGAATAGAGAAAATGGTTTTTTATTGTCTTTAAAACCCATGAGTCCAAGAAAATGAGTCTGGTGTTCTTGCTGCAGTTCAGCCAAAACCCACCTTTACTCTTCTTTTCTAGGAACGTGGAGAAGACCATATGGACACCATTCCTGGAGGGAAAGATGACTAACATTGGCTTGAAGCCCACTGTTAAGTCCACTAGGTCTCACTTATTTCCTCTTTTCTAGACCTTTTCATTCTGGGCTATGTAATTCTGGGTTCCACAGGTATCTCTAGGTCCTGCTCTCTAACCCTTTGTTTACCTCTCCATTCACATTTCCCTTTAGCAGTTCAACTCCAAATAGCATGCAGTGCTCAGATGGGACCAACCCCAGAACCTCCTGGGTGCTTGCTTTCTCTGTGATGTTTAGTCAGTTTCTCAGTCTACTGTCAATGCTTCCTGTTCTTGAGAGACGCGTGAGACACATTTACTGTCCTCCTCCTATCAGAGTGTGTTCTTTCATCCCTTTCTCACTTTTTAAATTTTTTCCTTACTTTATTTGATGGCATCATATTTGATGCCTTTTTTCTTCCCTCCTCCTAGATTTAAAACTTTGTACTGATCATCTTACTGAGTTTCATTGGATTTGTTTTGAACCAAGTACAGAGCTTGTCAAATTTATTTTTGTATTAATTAAAAATTTAGTCCCTGTTTGCAGCTTCTGGGCCATCGGTACATCTGGCTTTCACGGAAGGGTATTTGCTGTAGTCAGAACCTCTGTGCTAGCAAAGTGGCACCCGTGCTGTTGGCTAACTTGACAAGAAAAATAGGGCCAGTGTCCTGGTAGAGGAGCTTTGACACGGTCCTCGTGGTTTGGTGTGCTGGAAAGCAGTGAGCATTTCAATGCCCCACTTCCCACCTCAGAGAAAAGAAAGAGGGCTGAGCATCAAGGGCTGCCATCCCGTGGTGTGGCTGCTCTGTGAGGACATTCTTGGCTTTGCTGACGATTGGGGGACCTGACCTGGGTGCCACCTGTCATTGTCATCATAATCTTTGAACAATATTAAGGAGAACAGAGTCTGAAGATCAATGGTGATTGCTTGGCCACTGACAAAATATAATATTTTGATAATTTCTTACTATCTCAGTGACTTTCCTTTGCCCAGCTATGTAATGTAGGTAGCAGAGCATGCACATGTCTGGAGTATGCTGGAGAGTTTCACAGGGATGGTGGAAGGATCAAATAGGGCAAAATACTAATACCAATACTGTCCAGTTAGCAGGAGACAATGGTCATAGGTGCTAACTGCATTGGCCACGAAACAATAATTAATTAATGATTTGAGTGCTCTTGATGGACCTAGAGTGATAACTTCTATTAAGTAATGTGAAGTACTCTGTCCTCCATCCCTCTTCTTTCTTGCCCCATAGATTCTTTTCTAAGCCTGTCTTTCCTTCCTTCCTACTTCTCTCTCTTCCTTCCTCCCTTCTTCCCTCCCTCCCTTCCCTTCCCTTCTCTCCTCCATTCCTCCCTCCCTCTCTCCCCCTTCCTTCTCTCTCTTTCTTTCTTTTCTGTTGTTTCATCCCAGTTAAGTCATGGCAGGTCACTGTTGTCATGGTTCCCTGGCCTCCCTACCCTCAGTCCCCTTACCTGACCTTCTTGCAGGGTACCCCCAGACTGATCAGGTGAAGACGCCACTTCTTTTAAGTGCCCCCACCCTCTTAGAAATCCTTCCTGTGTGTCCCCATCACCCGGACCCTCTGCATTGTGGTTCCATGTGCTTTCTAGCCTCTAGTCTGCCAGGCTGTGCCTCAACTTCTTCACCTGCTTTTACTCCAGGAGTCACTTCTACAAATCCTACCCATCCTCTGAAGGTCAGCCCAAGCTCTTGTTCCCACCCTGTCTTCCCTGAACACATTTGCAATCTCTTCTTCCACTAATGATCACACTATCAGACACTCCGTTTTCCACCTTTGGCATTGCCCTTTGTGTTGTTATTTAATTCTTCTACTTTCTTAAACATTTGGGTGTCTGTATTCCTCCCTCAACTGTATTATAGATTTCATAGTGCCAGGGGCCATTCCTGACAGATCATAGAAGATATTTGATAACTCTTTGGTCAATGAAGAATACTCTTCTCAATTTCTTTCTCAGATTAAAAAATGCACTAATGTTTCTTATAAAGTTGAGTGGGAGATAGAGAGGGAGACTGAGGCACACAGAGGTACGAGAGAGAAAATTTGCCTTGATAGAGTCTTGAATGGACCTTTAATAAAACCCAGAGCATTGTTGCTCCGTTTGGGGTTTCACTTAAATAAGAGTCCAGGATCCCCAGATAGTTGTGAGAAATAACCAATACCAGGATCACTGGAGCTTGCTGCAAAGAAATTGTGTGGTACTCATTACTGTTAGGAACAATAATAACAGTTATGATAATAATGATGATGATGATGATGATGATGATGATTACCCAGCAGCCCTGACTGAGCCTGTCTCCTAGGTGGCAGATTCTCTGATGTATGATTAGAAATATGTGTCACTTTTCTGTTGGAACAAGGTGTGCGGCCAGCAATATGGCCAATGGCCCCAGCTTCCCCAAGTCACAGGGGCTGGGAGGGATGGGTGAGGAAGGCTGGCCGGCAGGCTTGTGCCTGGCAGAGGGTAGGGAAATCATTTCCAGTCCCTTTGGTCTTGACTGAAAACAAAGTGAGGGTCCCTGAGTTCTCCTATAAACGGTAATGATAACACAATTATCATGCAAAACAAAAATTAAGTTTAATGGTGCAAAGCCAGGGTGTACTGGGGAGGTAATTCATATTAATTATGTTTGGATTAAAAGCTTATTTCTTTTGTTAGCATCTGCAAGTAGAAACTTAGCTGTTAGAAAAAATCCGCATATAATTAGGGCCTCTTCTGGAGGAGCAGTGTTGAACTTAATGGAGCATCTCGGCTCTCCTCAAGCTCCTGGAGAAGGGTAATATTTCACATTTTATGAAACACAGAAGAAATAAATTACAGGTTTAATGATAAGAACTACTTGGGCTCATAATGAAATCTGATTGGCCAGTTAATCCACCGAGACCCTCAGATGTGAACCATCCAAAAGGGGTAAAAATGATGAAAAATGAAATTAAATGGAAAAACCTTCACCCGCAGCCTCTTTTACGAAGACTGGGGAAGCACCAGAGCAGGAGAGAAGCCCTGGAGGGGAGAAGAGAAAAATCACTCTCTCCAGCTTTGGGGAGAGTTGAGTAGGTGGAGGAATCTCCCTCCTGCCTCCCCCAGGTTTTGGTGGAAATGAAGCCAGTGGAGAGTTCCCGGAGGGGAGTAAGGGAAGGGAGCTGGGAGGAAGGAAAGAAAGGAGGCAGGTGATTTCTCGGGGTGAGAAAGCTCCTGGGATTCCAGGAGGAACAGAGCTGCCTACTGCAGAAAGACAAAGACAGAAGGAAGGCTAACTGGACCTGGCCGAGCTTAGCACAGTTTTCCACAGACAAAGTGTTGTGGTTTGTCCCCCCAAAGCTCACGTGTGAGGCAATGCAAGGTTTAGAGGAGAGGTGATTGGGTTATGAGAGCCTTAAGCCAATCAGTGAATTAATCACCTGATGGACTAACTGAGTGGTAATTGAAGGCAGGTGGGGTGTGGATGGAGGAGGTGGGGCATTGGGGGCGTGGCTTTGGGGGTATACATTTGTGGTTGTCAAGGGGGAAATATTTCCTCTCTGCTGCCAGAACATCCTGTGAACCACTTCCCTCTGCCACACTCTTCGACCATGATATTCTGCCTCACCTGGAGTCCTGAGGCTGTCCATGGACTGCCCTGAAACAATGAGCCCTCAATAAACTTTTCCTTCTCTGCAATTGCCCTGGTTGGGTCTTTAGTCACAGCAGTGAAAAGTTGACTAAAACACAAGGAAATGCTTTGCTAGGAGAGGAAATTAAAGGACTCCACTGATTCTAAGTTCACAGGGTGCAGCTGAACTAAGATGTGCTTCCTTGAGGGACATAGTGGGAGCTCCTTCAGGGCCCGCTGGGCCTCTCCTTGACTCTCCTGTTGAGAGTTCTCATCTCCAGCCTCTGCAGGTTCCTGGGGAGGAGGTCAACTTCATTTGGTAGAGCACAGAAGGAACACAACAGAAAGAATTTGGGCTTGGGAATAGGACAGGCCTGGGTTCCCATTCCTTCTCCAGCATTTGTTCTCTGAATGATCTTAGACTATTTCATTTCTTAGAGTCTCAGCTTCCTCATCTGCAAACTGGGATTGTTGTGAAGCTTAAGTAAGAATAATATGTGTAAGAATTCAATATATGTAGTGCTTGGGTCATGCAAGGCACTGAGAAAATGCAAACCCGGACTCACTACTCTTACTGCTGTAAGTGTGAGAAATGCTTACTGTCCTTGGTGAATCCTATGCATTAAGCACGTGCCCTCAAGCCTCTGGGGAATCAAGTATAATCAATATAGGAATTTCAATGATTGCCCCCAGGACTCTTCATCCTCAAGTAGGTGACAGACATCTTCAGCCCATGACATTATCTTCCCAGATCCCACATGTTAGGAAGTCTATTACTGACTCCTTTTTGATATCAGAGATGGAACTATATAGAAAGTGGAGCTAAACAAGGCTTCCTCCATACTTGGCTCTTCAGGTTGCATCTTATCACCAAGCTCATCTTTGATGTTTGCTGGGGTTGCCTCCCTTGGGTGAAAACATGGAAGTATGGAATAGACTGATGGGCAGGAAGGATGAGAACTCACAGGGCTACATCCCCCTGGTCTTTGCCATCCAATACATAAGTGACATGACCACAAGATAAAAATTCAGAAAGGTGATTTAACCAGGTAGTCTGGGTAGCATGTGAGAGTATAGAGTAGAAAATTCTGTGAGGAAAATGGAAGAGCAAATTCCTGGAGCACTGTATTTTTAGATGAGATGGGTCTAGGTTCATGGTACACCAATTGCACCATAACCTAACACTGGGATTTGGGAACCTCTAAAATATCCTAAAGGTCCCCATGGATTTCTGGGAAGCTCTTGCAGGTCTTTGCACCTCAGATCCTCCTGGGCATATCTGTTATCCTGATCTCCTTCCAATGACCTCTATTGTCTATGTGAGCTGGGTGGTCTCAGTACACCCCTCTTAATGGTAGACTTCTAAACTGGAGGAATCATGGGTATCATCTGGTTCTGCCCCCTGGCTGCACAAATGGGGAAATTGATCCAGCCCAGGGGCAATGTTCAGCACAGGATCTGTCCCATGTAGATACTTCATAAATGCTAATTGCCCCTTAAGTAACTTGTTCCTTAAGTAACTTGTCCACAGTCCCATAATGCTCAGGCTAGAAACATCCAAAGCTCCCAGGTGTGAGTAGCTGATGTGTCAAAGAACATGCTGGCATTTTTACGTACTCCGTTGCATTTAATTCTCACCAGCATCTCTTAAACAGATGTCATTTTCCCACTTAACTGATGAGGAAAGGAAGGCTCAAGGAGTTAATTAACCGGATCTGGTAATTAGAAGTCTCCTGACTCCCAATTTGGAATTCTCCCCACTCTACTACTCTGGCTTCAGGGTTGAGGACAACAGTTTTGTATTATTTTTTTCAGCGTAAATTATTTAACCAACTGACAGATATCTCATGGCTGCCCCCTGTCAAGAAAGTAGCACCAAGTGCCTCTCTGGTTAAATACTGTGCTCTATTCTCTTGATAGTACTTATCCATGAGAGTCCTTTATGTGTTTAAGAATATAAACTCCAAGAAGGCAAGAACTCCATCTTGTTGTCTGCTGTGAGCATGGTATTGAGAGAAAGGCCCAGCACAAAGCAGAAACGCAATGCATCTTTGTGGAGTGAATGAATGAAAGAAATGTGTAAATAGAAGAAAATCAGCTGTTTTATTCCCACTCCTGGCTGTGTTTCCTGGTCCTTCTCTGCAGTTTGTTTCTCTCCCTGCAGCTGTGAAGCCCTCCATGCATGTCTATGCTCACAGATCTGTGCAGAGGGAAGTAACTTGGGATAATAACATGAGTTGCCACTCTGTCCTTCCCACGGGCAGAGGCCTGAGGAGACGATCTCTGGCTGCAGTAAGGAGCAATTAGCTGCCTGCCTGAGACACATACAGTGCTATTTAGTTCTGGTTCAGGTGTTGGGAGGCCTCAGTTGGTTTCTCGGAGCCCAACTGAGAAAGGAATGGGAAGGTGTTCCAACTGATGGGGGGGCCACAGGCTGGCCCACCCCCCTTCTCCTCCCTTGCCCACTTCTGCTCTGCCAGAGGCAGCCCAGCCAAGGACAATGCACAGGGTCAAGTTTCTCCTTGCAGAGTGACTAGGGGAGAGCCTGAGCATAAGGAGAAGGTCCTCCTTGAAGAAGTGACCTTGACCTTTAGAGCTCCCACTGGGTCTTAGATGAGAGGATCAAGCAGTCACTTTTCAGCACATGGAGACTCTCCGGAGCTGCCTCTGGACCCCGGTTCTGGCTTCTCCTAGCCATGTGACCTTGGGAAAATCACTTGGCTTCTCTCTTCCAATCTCCCCATCTGTAAAAGCAGTCTAAGAATAGAACCCACCTCAGAGTTGCTGTAGGGAGAAAACAAGTGAGTATTTCTAAAGTTGTTAGGGTAGTGACTGGCACACGGTTAGAACTGTGTTGTAAGTACTATAAAATTCTTTGCTAGATAAATAGAAACAATCACTGTTAGACCTCTCATGTAGATGTTATTATGCAATTTATACAATACTCTCCCATTTATCATACCTCTTGATGTTTCCCTGTGATGGTGGGGAGTTTATTCTTTTTCCTTCCCTTTTATTCTGTTTTTTTTTTTTTCTCTCCAGATGAAAGACCTGATGGGAAGTGAACTGGATTGTCTTGAACACCTGGGTTTACTGAGCCCCTAACGTATTTATTTTGTCCTTGTTAAAGTTTGGATCTGTAATGTCTTCCAAAGGCTCGTGTATTGAAGCGTGGTCCTCAAGGCAGCAATATTTAGAGGTGGGACTTTTGGAAAGTGATTGGACCATGAGGGCTGTGACTTCATCAACAGGCTAATCCATCGATGGATTCATAGCTAATGGACTACTGGGAGGCGGTGGAAACTGTAGAAGGTGGGGCCTGGTTGGAGAATTAGGTCACTGGGGGCATGCTCTAGAAGTGGATATCTTATCCTGGCCCCTTCCTCACTCTGTCTCTGCTTCCCAGCCACCATGAGGTGGCTTTGAAATTTTACTAACTGCATGATTTTGGAAGAGAGTTCTCAAAATTTTAGTTTATTTAGTAGTAAAATGAAGATAATGACAATGCATGCTCTATCATCTAGAGTTCTTTTGAAGATAAATTGAGGTGAAGTATGTGGGAGGGAAATGTTACAGTATTGTAAGCATAAAATGAGACAGCAGGGAACACTGTCTGTTCCCTGAGACAGCAGAGAGGCACCACCTCTCTGGTCATATGTGAGGATGTTCTGCAATAAAAGTTAACACTCAATGAAAAATTACCAAACATTTGAGGCAAGTTATCAGAATGCAAAATAACAAACTAGTTCTTAAACAAAAAGGAAATATTGATAACTGAACCATCAGGACAGACCTTTAAAACAGAAACTATTCCAGTCTAATACTCTTGAGATGAAAAAGAATATTATATTCATGAAACAAGAACAGGAAATTATAAAACAACAACAAGTTATTTTACAAAATATCAGTTAAAGAGCTGAGAAATGTACAGTACAACTGTGGAATGGCAGATTGGATACAACCAAATATTTATTAAGAGATTATCAGGTGCTAGATGCAGGGGCTGCGATGAGCAAAATCAGACATGATCTCTGGACTCATCTACTTGCTAATGAAGGAGAAAGGCATTTAAAAAACAACTATTCTAACAACTTTAAAACTAAATATGATGCTATAAAAGCCTGTATGGAATTGGGGGTGGGGTTCTTCCTGAGCAGGAGGCCCAGGTATATCTTGCCCAGGGAAGTAACAACTGGGTAAAGATCTCAAGGATGAGTAGGAATTAGCCTGGGAAAAGGGAGGGTGAGAGTTCTAGGAAGAGGAAAGAGTAAATGTAAACTTGCAAACATAAGTGAATGAAAGAAGGTGTGGTAGTGGGTTAGAGAGACATGGGGAGCCTTAGAGAAGCTGAGATTGGGGAAAGGTGGAAGGGGCAGAGATCATGCCAATGAGGAATCATTTTAAGTTTGGATTTGAAGCATCCTTTAGCCTGGAAGGGAGGAAAATAAAATCTCTTTTTGCAAAAGGGCTTAAAGACCCTCTTGCCATTCCCTAGGATGCAGAGTACTTTTTCACAAACACAAAATGCAGGCCTCAGGGTTGAGAAGTTTTAATATCACACCGCTCACAGTCAGCATTTTGCTGAACACAGGAAGAAGTGAAACTGCCCAGAGGCATCAAGTGACAACAAAGCTAAGGGACTGGGCAACGAGGCTGGCAGGTGGGAATTATGCCAGGTGAGGCTGGGACAGGCATTGAGTCCCATGTACACTGAAGTTAAACAGCCGGTGAAGAGAGGGGATAAAGCAACCCCAGAAAAACAAGGAGGGAGGGAGGGAAGAAGGGATACAGAAAGGAGAGGGAAAGGGAGATGTGGGGGAGAGGGTGCACACTTAGTTCCTGGAAGCTTTCACAGTTCTCTATTCCAGTTCCTGTGAGGCCATGCTGAGCTCGTGTTCTGCTTCTTGAGTTTCCATAAACTCCCCTTTAAGGTTCCACTTATATTCTTATAACTAATCTTTTTTTTTTTAACTTTTTTAGTTGTAGATGGACACAATGCATTTATTTTATTTGTTTATGTGGTGCTGAGGATCGAACCCAGTACTCCATGCATGTGAGGCAAGTGCTCTACCACTGAGCCACAACCCCAGTCCCACCTCTTTTTAACTTCCTGAGGAAAGAAAGAAATAATTTCATACTTAAGGACTGCCTTATTCACAGTGAATACATAAAGTCTGAGATGTAAGAACAGGGTTCTGATAAGAGGTTTGACATTCTAGATTGACGACATGGAGTAAGAGCAGAAGGAAAATTTGCCAAGTTTTTTAACCATACCCTTAGCTGGGTAAGGGTCACAGTTACATCCCTAAACATGGGGAATTGAAATCTGACAATTCTGTCAGCTTTATCATCCACTGCATGTCAATATATTTGGTACTCTGTGTAGTGTCTGTTTATTGCCATCAAGGATGAGTTTGGTCTTTATCAACAACCTCTCAATATCTTCGTTATGGAGACGCTAAAATAATTTTTTTTAAAACATTGCTATAAATAAGCATTTCCCAAATAGCATTCTTTGAAAGACTATTTTCCCTAGGTATAAAACTGGATATCATGTGATGAATGTCTACTTGCTTAAAAAATAAACTGGGGTACACTCTTAGAGATTCATAATGCATAGATGCATAAAAAACTCTGAGAGGTCCTTCAGTAAAAGAGGTTGCTGAACTTTATTTGGGCAAACATTTCCAAACCCACTTAAATATGAAAACTTTCTTTAATGAGCACCTGTTAAAATCCTGCAGGATATAAGTAATACAAGGAATGGAGTTTAGGAAACACTCTTATTATTCTAAGGATGTGCATGCTGAATATGGTATAGTAAATTTTGTGGGGCCACAGGAGGGAAATGAGAGTGGGTCTTGGAAAGAAGTTGATCATATTCAGAGATGGCAGAGAGGGGTCACTGCAGGGGAAGCAGCAGGTTCTGGTCAGGTGATGAAAGACAGGAGTGAGGGGGAAATCCTGAGTCAGAGCCTTCATTGGGGTTCATGGGAAAGGCAAGCCAGGGAGAACAGTTTAGGACTGAGTGGTTTGAATAATCCCTGTGTGTTCTGAGCTGCATGTTAGTCTTTAGTGGCCTGTTACCTGGCCTGGGGATATGTAGAGAAAAAGAAATATTCACTTGGTGTGTGAGAGTTGAAGGGCTTGGGATTGGTTGCTTTGTCTATGAGAGATGAGCTCCTGGCCAAGTCCTCTGCTGTCTCTAAGAAAGGCCTGGCTTGGGAGGGCAGGGCAGTCTCTCCCCAGCCAGAAAGATTTTAAGATGTCAAAACATGATGGAATGCCAAAGATAATTTTAAAACATGATGAGTACTGTTAAAAGGGGGAATTTTGGAAAAGTGTATCTAAACTGACTCCTGAAATCTAAATTTTGGAGACCAAAGTGAATGAAAGCAGACAAGCAGTTCTTCATACATAATTTTGTTGATGGATATAGCATAAAATCCCACTGTTATATGCATATACAATGTGCAATTAAAAAGACACACACACACACACACACACACACACACACACAAACAGAATTTTGTCTTTATTGTATCAATCAGTTTCTAGCCAGGAAGATAGGACTGACTTAGGTATTTCAAACAGGATATTCAATACATGTAATAGATCACAAAGAGCTTAGACAAAGAACAAAAATGGAGATATTAAGCTAATTCCCAGATTATCTAGAACTGGAGAAACTGGAGTGGTGGACGGGCTTCCAGAATCTACTATTACTGAGGGTAGATATAGCCTCAGAAGCTGGGGTGTTGTGGTTTAGATGTGAGGGGTCCTCCAAGTTCATGTGTGAGGCAATTCAAGAATGATTAGAGGTGAAATGATTGAGTCTTGAAAGCCTGATTAACTGGGTGGTAACTGCAGGCTGGGAGGGTGTGGCTGCAGGAAGTGGTGGTGGTGGGGGGTGTCTTTGGGGTTTGTATTTTGTGAATTCAGCTTAGTCTCTCTCTCTCTCTCTCTCTCTCTCTCTCTCTCTCTCTCTCTCTTTCTCTCTCTGTTTCTTGGTGTGATGTCTTGAGCTGATTCCCTCCACCACACTCTTCTGCCATGATGTTCTGCCTCATCTTGAGTCCCAAGAAATGGGCTGAGATCTCTGAAACAGAGAGAGAGAGACAGAGAGACAGAGAGACAGAGAGACAGAGAGACAGAGAGTGAGAAAGAAAGAGAGAGAGAGAGAGAGAGAGAGAGAGAGAAAGAGAGAGTGTTCCCTTCTCTTAGTCTTGACTTTCCTGCCAGTCAGGTGAACCCCAGAAGGAAGCCAACTACCCAAGGATACTGGGAAATGTAGTTTGCAGACTTCCAGCTCATTGTTGTAGAGGGATGATAGGGTGTGGGGCAAGGGCTACATGATCACTAGTTACCATGATGAGGCTATTGTTCAAGTTTTAATGGACCTGTCAAACAATCACTGTAAGGCCTTTATTTTCTCTAAATTAATTAGTAGTTTGACTAATCAGTGTGATTGTTTAAGGCTAAAGTCCCTTAAAGAAACACACATGTAAATAAATTTTCTTAAATTATTCAAATGAAATAAAAATGTATGTGACAAAGAAGTTTTAGGAGTAAAACTTGTAGGAAAAAATTCCAGAAAATTCCACACTTGAAAATAACCTAAATGTGTAATATTAGGTGATAAGCTAAGAGAATTTTAGCATATTATTTAGACTATTCTATGGTTATTACAAATAATAAGTGTTGACACTATGTAACAAACCCATTCTTTCAAGCAGTGTATGTTGAGCACCTGGTGTATGCCAGGTATCATAATTAATGAAAGACAAAAAAGAAAAATGAGATATAGTACTGTGTTCTTATGGAGTCTGTCATTTTCTGGAGGAGATAGTCTTATAAACATGAAAAAGAGTTTACAAATTACATAAGGAATTAGAATGGCAAATTTTTATGTATACAAATTTTCTATAATGAATATGTATTATATGTATAATAAAAGTAGTAAATTCTTGTAATACAGTTTTTACAACTATGTAAAATGTATATAATTATTGGAAGAGAACACAAGAGTGAAAATAGTTGCATTAGGGTAATCCTACTGCGATACTTAGTTTTATGTCAACTCGGCCAGGCTGCACAACCCTGTAATTTAGTCAAACACTAATCTAGGTATTGCGGAGCAGGTATTTTGTGAACGTGGTTAACTATCAGTTGACCTCATGTAAAGATTATCCTCAATAATGTAGGTGGGCCACAAAACTGGAAGGCCTGAAGAGCAAACACTGAGGTTTCCGAGGGAATAAGAGATTCCGTCTCAGGACTGCAGCACCAACCCCTGCCTGAGTTTCCGGTCTGCTGGCCCACCCTGTGATTTTTTTTTTTTTTTTTTTTGGTACTGGGAATTGAACTCAGGGGCACTCCACCCACTGAGCCACATCCCCAGCCCTATTTTGTATTACAGACAGGGTCTCACTGAGTTGCTTAGGGCCTCGCTAAATTGCTGAGGCTGGCTTTGAACTCGCGATCCTCCTGTCTCAGCCTCCAGAGCTGCTGGGATTTCAGGCGTGCGCCACCGCCCCAGGCTCCACCCTGTGATTCTGCATATGCCATCCTCACAATTATATGAGCCAATTTCTTACTCCTCTTTATTTCATAATATGTATGTGTCACACACACACACACACACACACTCCGTGCTCCTATTGGTGCTGTATCTCTGCAGAACCCTGAGTGATGCATCAACTGCTGTCATTTGGAACTGAAATGTCCCCCAAAGCCCCTCGTGTTAGAGGCTTGTCCCATGGTGCTATGTGTTGGGCGGTGCTGGAACCTTTAAGAGGTAGGACCTAGTTGGAGGAAGGTAGATCATTAGGGACGTGCCCTCGATATTTGAACCCTCTTCCACTTCCTGTCTTCCATGAGGTGAGCAGCTGCTTCCACTGTATGTTCCTGCCTGATGCCTTGTGCTGCTACAGGCCCAAAGGCAACAGGGTTCATTGACTATGGACTGCTGCCTCTGAAACCATGAGCCCCCTCTCCTTAGTAAGTTGGTCAGCTCAGGCATTTTGTCACGGTGGTAGAATGCTGACTAACATACCACTTAACCTTTGTTCTTTTTAACAGTCTTTAACTTATTGATGGTTTAATCATGTATATTTCCTTGCAAGTTTTTCTGCTTTTCCTATGACTAGATTGCTCTTTGAGTATTGTTTTTTTAGC
Organism: Glaucomys volans; assembly: GCA_020662805.1. Lineage (NCBI taxonomy): Eukaryota > Metazoa > Chordata > Mammalia > Rodentia > Sciuridae > Glaucomys > Glaucomys volans. The sequence continues at coordinate 70,870 of JAJEJO010004668.1, forward strand.
CCTCCAACAACTTCTACCTCTCATTGGTCCACAGATGTGTGAAAGCTGTCTGGAAAGGCAAGATCTCATGGAGACAGAGGCAGAGTGTATGAAAGTACACATTTTCTCTTTTCTCTCCAACTTGACTCTGGATAAGGACAGTTCTACTCCCAGTCTTAAGGCCAGAGCGACCTTGTGCAAACCTCCAATCTACAAGGCCTTTGTTGGATCCCAGAGAGCTGTGCTCCCTTGAAGGGACAGCTGCCCATCACAGACAGCCTTTCAGAGGACTCAGGGCAGAGTGACTAAGACTAGCATAGGAGTCCCAGGACACTGGGTGACGTGTGACCTTTGGCATCCTTCAACTCTTATTTCTCCTAAAAGGCGACTGGGGAGTGAAATCTCACTCTTCAGTTCTCTACCCAAAGCATAGTCCGTATTTCTTGAGAGGTGGCACTGTCAAATGAGTGCAGATTTGGGGGACAGAACATTGGATTGAAATCTCAGCTCAGCCCATTTCTGGCTGTGTGACTGTACCCAGTTTACTTAACAACTCCATGACTTAGTTTCCTCATCTGTAAAATGAGGATGGTTATTTAGTCAAACTTCAGGGTTGTAGTGAAGAAGTCCAATATAATATGTAAAGTTTCTAGCACACAGTATGGGGGTCCCACAAATAGTAATCACTATTCCTGTAATGTCCTTGAGGGTAAGGGTGGACTTGGGAAAAATCTTTTGACATAGTTGGCCATGTAAGCAGTAGAGGCCCTGACCCATTCCCACCTTCCAGATCTGGCTGAGGATAAACAAGTGATGTTGGCAAAGCCCACTAAACACTCAGAAGAAACACATTTTTACATTTATTTAATATTGCCACTGTGTTAGTAAGAACAGGATATTAATCAACTCTACAAAAAGGAGAGACAATTTACCATCACACAGAAAATTTGTATTTGCAGTTATGCTCTTTCCCCAGAAGATATGCAGAAAGTAAATAAATAAATGGATTTTTTTCACCTTCCCCTTGGTTTAGCACCTTATAAGGTAGGCTGGCAGGCAGGTGCCTATTTGCACTATCACTTCTTCTAGGCCCAAGGATCAGACTCTAGTTAGCTTTCATGTTTCTGAATGTGGATTATCCGCTTAATGAAGCATCTGCCAGGAAAGTTTTAAGCCCAGCCAAGCTTTCTTCTAGCATCCCCACCTCCTTCTCCTCCCTCCCTCAGCCCTTCCCCAGCTGATGTGTGCTTAGGAAATGCAAACTAATTTTAAAATTCGCTGGAGCAAAACATGATTAGAATGGTTAAGTCTGCTGCCAAAAATAAAATCAGCTAATGCATTCCATATATTTAGATTTCCAAAATTAAGTTGAAATGATGCTTAGTTCATCCAAAGTTTGGGTTGATACGCATCATCCCATATCTCTGCTAGTTGACCCTACTTTTTCTGGCAGCAGTAAATTCGGTCCTCTTGTAAGTGGTATCATCTGTTCCATATCCCAGGGCAATGTTTTTGCTCTCTCATTCTGCTGAGAATGGGGTCACAGTCTCTGTTTGTGATGATGGAGAAGAAACTCCACAGAGTTGGGGAGAAGCAGGAGACAAGAGATATGTCCTGCTCTGTCTTAACTGAGGCTCTTGCATTCTTTAAGTTCCCTACTCAACCTTGCCAGATGGTCAGGAGGCCAGCCAGGGAAGGATGCCCCAGTTCTACCAGGTGATGGCACTAAGAGAGATACAAGTAAGGCTCAGAAGTCGCATTGCAGCCTTCAAGGAGCTCACCATCTCTGGGGGGACAAGATGAGCATTGCAGCATTAATGCACATTACAAAACAATTAATTGCTAAATTTGGTGGCACAGATTGTAAGGAGGAACTCAAGGGAATGATCATTAATTAAGGCCAGAGCAGTTTTCCTGGTGGAAGAAGTACCTGAGTTAGGTCGGTCAGGTTATGGGAAAGCAAGGGCATTTCAGGTGAAGAACCATGTCCAGCAAACATGAAAATATAGGAACATCCAAGACGCGATTGAGGGGCAGCATGAGAAATTAGCCTGTGTGGAACTGCAGCTGTAAGTTAGGGAGTTGGAGGAAATAGAGGTGTTTGAAGATTCTTGGATGCAAGGAACAGAGAACCAGATCTCCTTTAAGAACAAAGGGGGATTTGTTTAAGGGTACAAGGGAGGCCATAGGACTCAAGGACAGTGATGCATGGAAAATAGTGTTAGGATCCAGGAAGTTCTCACTGTGTCTCTCCACTCCACCTCTCTGGGTATACATCTACTCCAGTATTCTGTTCTTTTTTTTTTTTTTATTCTATGGCAGATTATAACTGCCTCCAGCATCTTGAGTTCTCTCATTTTCTTTCCAGCTCACTGGCTGTTGTTCTGCCTCCATCCCAAGTTCCTGGGAGAGAGGGAACCTGATTGGCCCAGGCCTGCTCTAATCATCTATGAGGTGAGGTCCCAAAGTGCAAACACAAAGTGGCTGCTGATGCCCTTCCCAGGGTGAGGGGATAGAGGGAAGTCCTAGGGAAGGACAAAGGTCGATTCGGTAGGTCAGGACAGCTAGGACAGGCCTCCTGCCATTCGGTTCCTCCAGCATCATTGAGGAAAACTGGGTGAATATATTTCACTTGGCTGGGTTTCTACTTGGTCACCTCAATTTGGCAAACATATTAAAAAAATCTACCTTTTTATAGCAGAGAAATTGGTTTATGACCATTTATTTCATAAAAAGGATTATTGACTTTTGGGAAGACAATACCAAGATCCCTTTGGACTTTGAATAATACTTTTCCTTTCTGTCTCTTTCTCACTCTGCTTATCTTGTCTATGAGACATCCCTTCTCCTTGATTTGGGGACCTCCGCCTAGTAAGGTCCAGCATCCCTCCCTGGGCTGAACCCAGGCTTGGCACCCTCAATGCTGGGAGGTTCTGGGAGGGGAAATGATCATTACATTAGGCCAGTGGCTGCCCTTTGGCTGGAATGTGAACTTCCTGTGGGCCGGGATAGGTCTTGGATTCACCTTTGCGTCTGCCCAGTGTCTGGTGGGGCCTGTCATGTACAGATTATGGTGCATGCTTCTTGAACTGAATGAATAAAGTCAGTTACCAGCTGTAGGCAATTCATAGCCAAGGAGTAGCTTAAAGAGAATATAACTTTATTATAAATAAGGGCAATAATCATGATCTCTCCCTACAAAAACATTCACATGGCACCCCTTCTGATCCTACCAGGGGTGTCTTGTAGGGACTGGATGACCCCAACTCCTATTTAGTTTCAGGGAGCACCTTGACTTGACCTGCTTCAAAAATGCTTTAAGATCTTATTTATCTTCCTGCCCAAAGCAGGTCTTGGGGGCCACTGCCTCCTTTTAGAAGAGGCAGGAGCTAACTCCAGTCCTAGGAGTGAAGAACTCCACCCTGTTCGTGGTGGCCTGGAGCAAGGGTAGAGAGGTGCTGGCCACCCTCCACCTGCTAGCCCCAGGCTCGGCCCACCTTGCAGAGCCAGAGTTGAAAGGCAGTTGGGAGGGTGGCCCACCCCGGTGAACTTCTCGCCTTCCACAAGAAGAAGGCAACAAATGAGACAAAATGAAAAATATAATGATGCATATTATATTAATCATCCTCCCTTTTTCTGACACAATAAATCTTCTCTTTAAACTCAGGGTAGCGATTGCATCATCTCCCTCTCTCCTCGAAACAGCACAGATTAAGATAAAGTGATAGTGCTGTGTCAAAAGAGAGCTTTACTGCCACACTTGGGATACAAAGAGAGAGGTTAATTCATCATCGCTGGGGAGAACTGACAGAAGAGAGATATACTACCGAAAGGGGATTTAGCACAGGGCCAAGAAACTTCACACTATTTTTACCATCTGTCACATGCTCTAATAAAGCAGGGCAAAATATGAAGAAAGGAAAAATGAACTATCAAACACTGATGTAATGCAGCCCATAAATCTAATTTAATTACTTTGCATGGAGACAGGTCCTCCAGTCTGTGTGAATATACTGGATTTTCTTGGCAACTTAACAACTAAGTGTTTTAATAACATCACACTATAATTTATTCTGCTTGAAACACAAAACCCCTTTTGTGAGAGTTTCATTTTTGAGAACTGTTAATTTTTTCGGCTAATGTCAAAACTGGCATAAATTCACATGTGAACTTGAAGCCTGACTGCGAAAAAGGCTTAGGTTACCGCGTGCCTTTTTATTGTTTGGCACTTTTTCCCCCTTCTGCATGCATTAGAAATAATTGGGCTCTGTTGATGACTTAGGTGAGGAGAGTTGTCTTGCAATTAGATTTTAATATAATGACAAAGGGTGTATGGGGGGGAATCTTTGTAAAATATAAAGAGGTAAGAGAATGCAATGGGGTGAAAAAGCCCTTGTTTTCCAGCAGAATAGCAAAATCCAATGTGAAATATTCCTGGAAACAGGCTGTCCCCAGAACCATGACAATTCTACTCTGGAGGATATAAGATCTCAGGGCCAAAGGGACGCTGGGAATGCAGGTCTGCCCTAGAGGGAGCCACCGGGAGCAGAAAATAAATCAGAAATAAAATTAATATTCATCGGGTGTCTTCCCGAATTTGGATGCAGTTACAGAAATTATTGTTAATAATGAAAGCCATATATCAAAGGTTATAAAATTCATCTGGGCTAGGACACTATTTTTTTAGGCTTTGTTCTGAACCATTAAAGATGACATATTGCATTTGTGTGCCTCTGTGTATAATAAGATACATTTAGGTCTGATTCTAACCTAAACTGGCAATTTTGGCATTGAACTCAAGTTCTTAAATGGGGGCTGTGACACTCCAGTCCAGAGGAGGTCGGCTGAACCCATCCATTCTCCCATGACCTCACTCAGTAGGGCAGGATGGATGGGTAATTAATTTGTTAGATCATCAGTGATTCATGTTGGAAAAATAAAACTCCGAGCCACTTGACAAATTCAATGGAAATATAATGGGAAAAAGGATCAAAAATCCCTATTCTCCTCCTCTCCATAAAACCCCAAACCCTCACACTGAAAGAAAACCTGAAAGTAGAGATAGTCTGTGAGGTTCATTTATTTATTTCTTCAGCAACACTTAATAAATCTTGGCTCTCTGGAAATCTCTGTAGGACGCACGTTGGGGGCATATGCAGTCTGGTAGCAGAGATGAATCAGACAGAAGAATGACTTCGGTTGGGGATATTTGGAGAAAGTTGAACCTGGCAGCCAGTATCAGTGGAGTTCATACAGGGGACAGATGTGGAGCTGGTCATGATACGGGATATGGATAAAACAGAAATGATTCATCTGGAAAATTCTAACACAAGTCTTAGGCCCATCAGGAAATTGACCACAATATCCATATTGTTGAATATTTATTGGATGCCACTGGTGATTTGGTACGTGTTACATATCTAGAGCTATTCAAGGACCTTGAAGCCAGGAAACTGAGTTGCAAAGGTTTTCAGAGAAGTGCTTTCAAATAAATTTCTCCTCATGCTTGTTTCTGAAGTTCACACTCCCTGGTTCAGACTTGGAAAACACTCAATTCTTGTGGTTTCTTGTTCTGTTGAATTTGTGTGGGAGAAAAATGTACAACCTTGAACTCTGAATGAAGCCCAGTGTGAAAAGTAGTGGTTTTCAGCTGTGCTATTTCAAATGCTCTCACTGGTATTTTTAAAGACTTCCCACATATTCCGTTACTGACCTGGGGCTTGGAATAGTGAACATTAAAAATTAAAAAAAAAAAAAAAATCAAACCGCCAGTATTTACTTACGAAATGACTTGGTTATAGCCCAGCAATCCAACTGCCTTAGAATTAGTGCACAAATTGAAAGTTTGAAGGGTTTCTTTTCTGGCATTTTGATTTCCTCATCTGAAAAATGGGGATATTAATACCTACCTCCCGGGGTTGTTGTGAGAATTAAGTGCCACTACATATGTAAAGCATCGAGCTCACGAAAATGATGGCTGCAATTATTATTTTATTATAATTATTTTGATTTCACTACCCCTCCTTCTCTTCCCTGCTGCATTTCTAACCACCCCCTCTCCTCTGACTGCCCCCCACTGCCTTCCCTGCCCCCATAACTACTTTCTCTCAGACATAGAGCAATCCACTTCATTCAGCCTCCCCCTTCTGGCCCAGCTGCAGACTGCAGCCATGTCACTTTCTTTAAAGCTATCTTCAAAATAAGAAATGCAAACAACAAATAAAAACAGAACCAAAAATAACCAATGACATCATATCCAGAGTGGACCCACGACCCTTACTAGGGAAGCACTTCGCAGAAATGAAAGAGCACCCATCTCAGTGCATGCCTTGTGGCAAAAGAAGAAATTGTGAAGGAGTCATATTCTCCAGAGCCTTGGAATATTTTTACAATCCAAGGTGGCAAGCAAGGAGTGGGAAGCATACCAGGAGTTAAAAAGCCAGCAAAATTTATTGTATTGTCTCCTTTAATCAGTAACTGTTAGCCCAAGGGCCCGACACAAGGTGAACTTGACCTCTCACAGAAAACAATTGTACTTGAACTCTCCCTGCTACTCTGCAGCTCTTCACATCCTTCGTTTAACAGGTACTTGCTTTAACCTTGTTAGTCAAGATGACAGATAATTTACATTAACAGATTATGCGGGAACACTCCAGGTCTAAACTGGAAGCACATTAGCCCCAGGTGACTTGGGCAGCCCAGAAGAAGGACCTGAAGCAGAACTCAAACAGCCAATGTACACATCTGGAAGGTGTAGGGTTTCTAGGAAAGCTTCAAACCACCTTGGTCCCTGTGCGGCACTCCCTGAGACCGTTCAGCCATACTGATTCTTTTTAAAAAATCATCTGCATATTTGTCCCAGTAGCTTGCTAATATCTGTTTTGTTCTCATTCATGGATTCATTTAAATCATCAACTGTTGGGAGCATCTGTAGTGTATGCCAGGCATCATGCGAGGTACTGAGAATGTTAAGAAAGAACAAAGGAGCCATAGCACTGAGTCCAAGAAAGGACAAGCTGCAAACTCCTTTACCCATTACATGATGTGAAAACCTCTCTATGATCAAAGTCTGAACAAAGTTCTGTAGGAGGAGGCGACACCTCAAGAATGACAGTGGCAGGGTCCCTGAGGCAGGGTACCCTTCGAGCAGGTGATAGAAGGACGAGTAGCATTTGTTTCAGGGGTAGAAGTTGGGCTGCAGCATTTCTGGCAGAGGGTGCGGCATGAGCAAAGGAATAGGTGTGCAACTCGTGTTCCAACTGACCCTGAAGGCTCCGGGCCAAAACATGCTCTGGTTTCCTCTTAGGTAAGGTGGCTGGCAGGCAGAGATTGAGTTGAAGACCAGTAAATCTCTAGCTGCCCAATTGCCTGGACCTTCTTCTTCAAATCCATGGGTCCAAGGAGCAGAGGGTGTAGGAAGTTCTATTAGGTCCTGCCCTTCTGCACAGGCCTGGGATCCAGAAGAAGGTCTTGTGAATATCATCTGGCCTCCTGAGAGAGAACCTAAGGGTTGGTGGCCAAGTTGGACAGTGTCCCTGTGGCAAAGGAAGAGTTTGTTTTCATGCACTTGGGGAAGGACTTAGAGTCCCCCATCATGACCAGTATATATCCCTCCCGACTTGAGTCAGCACTTTGTGGAAGCATCATCCAGGCATCCTCAGGAAAAGATCATGAACAGCTGATGAACAGCTTTGTTTGTTGAATTCTTCCTGGGCCACCACTGTCCTTATCACTTTGCTAAATCCTCACAACAAACCTAGAGAGTAAATGTATTATCATGTCCATTTTACCAAGGAAGAAACCACGGCATAGATAGGCAGGTGACTTGCCTAAGGTCATACAACTCATAGGCAGCAGAACAGAACCCATCTCTCTGTCCCAGAGCCTGGACTCTTTTCCACCTCTCCACACCACCCAAGAGACTGAAACCACCGCAACACATTCCCTAAGCTAAGTGCTTAGTTCCTGTACATCATCTCGTGACATCATCAGATGACCACTCTATGAGACAGGTATTACTTTTATTTTACAAATGCAGAGACTGAGGTTCAGAAAGGTTAACTTATTGTCAAGCAGAGAGTGAGTGATGGAACTTAGATGGGCCAGGCCTCCAGGCTGATGTCCTTTTCACTCTTACATGTTAAATCTCCGGAAAGAAATCTGACCAGGTGCTGCTTCTGAGCCTCCCATTCAGGAAGACAGCCAAGGACAGTGCAGTCTACTTGACAACTGCTACATTGTAAGTGACCATGGGGGATTTGCGACCATGATTGGTGTGATTGACAGCTCTCTCCCACTCTTTGTTCTAGAGAAACATTCTGTGGTGGGTGCTCCCTGCTCTAGATGGTGTTGTCTGGCTGATCTGTAGATGGGCTTACAATATTTCCTTTCAGTAAACCTTTCATTTTTTCCTTAAAGACCTTGCCCTTGTTTTCAAGGGCTTCCTCTGCCTTCGTCATTCAAGATTGAAAAAAAAATCTTGCCATTCTGAAAATCCCTTAGCAATTCTTGCGGGAGCTTTAGGAGCTCATTGGGCCCCTTCTGAATGAGGATCCCAAATGCCTGATGGATTCAGGTCTTGGGAAAGTTCAAAGAAAAAACAAAATTTGGGATTTGTGGGTATGTGGGTACATTTATCCGCTTTCTTTTTTGCCATAAAAAAATACCAGAGGCCGAAATCTATTCCTCACAATTCTGAAGACTGAAAGTCTAAGAATAAGGTGCAACAAATCTGCTTCCTTTGAGGGCTCTCTTCCTGGCTTGTAGGCAGCCACCTGCTTGGTGTGACCTCACGTGGTGGACAGAGAGCGAGCTCTCTTCTCTGGGGTCTCTTCTTATGAGGACACTAATGCTATCCTATCAGGGCTCTACCCTCATAACCACACTTAATTATTTCCTCAGAGACCCCAGGGGTCAGGCCTTCAAAACATGAATTTTAGGGAAGCAGACAAACAGTCTATAAGAATGAGGGAGAACAGTCCTTCTGAAGTCTCCCATCTGCCACTTTCTTCTCTTACTCTCTGGCTTACCTGGATAATTGGCACATTCTCTGGAGTTCACAGTGGGACCTTCATCTGGTTACCACAGCTGTGGGTTTCCTGTCTCAGTGATGACCCCTCCCTCTCCCTTCCACTTACCTCCATCCCCCCTCATCCCTCTTTTGCCACCACTCTGTTAAATTAAAAGCAGAGAAGATAAGGCTCCTTGTGACTATGGTGTCCCTGGCAAAGACTTGCCCTTCAACCTGCTGTACATGAGGGCTGGGGCCAAAGTACTAAGGAGAGACTTTGGGCCCAGCTGTGTTCCTCCTGGAGCTGAGCTGGACAGGGCCGGTGCCCTGGGTCTGACAGGCTGTGTGGTGCTTTTCTGGGAATGCCCCCCTTCACTTACCTGTATGTCTGCTCCTCAGAGAGAAGACCCATAACTCACAGGCCACAGGTGGAAGGGTGGCCCAGAGGTCTGCTCCCCTGTACATCCTGTTGCTCCCTGTGTGCCTTTCATGAGGTTGGCACCTGGGAGTTATCACTGCAACCCCCAACTTGCTCCTGCCATGCCCCTGAGGAAGGATTGGCCAGGGGGCTTACCTCAGGTTGGAATTTGGTTTTGTGACTTGAGCTCTTCTTTCTTCTTGGCCTCAGTCTTGTCTTGGTCCTAAGTAAGTAGTACTGAAGGACAGGCAAGGGCAACAGGATCCAGTGACAAAGATTCCAGCACCAGGCACAGAATCAGGGGTATGTCTGACACTGTAGAGGAAGACAAACTGCCTGGGCCTCAGTTTTTCAGTGTAAGGAGCCATGCATGTGAATGTGAATCAAATTTTCAGATCCTGGCCACATGTGCATTGTGGGCGGCTTGGCGGTGTTAGGAACTATTGAAGGACAGGATGCCTTTGTTTATTCCCATGCCCCAGTACCCCATCTGTTTGAATGCCTTTTGTCCCTTCCCACCATGGGACTCCACCCAGGAGGTGAGCTCTTTGAAGCTGGTTCCATTTGTAGAAAAGTGAACTTCATCTTTGGTGTATGTTTTGAGAGATGCCAGAAGCCCCTATATCAGTTCCCCCAAAACATTGTGTAGCAACCATCCTAAATGAGTTGCTTAAAACCATTTATTCTCACCACTATGCAAGACAGCTGTGGTTGGATGGGACTCTGATGATCCCGGTCTACTTGGCTCTTCTCCATGTGTCTCTTACCATCTTTTCATGGGAGCAGTGGACAAAGTTGGATATAACCTTTGGTCATTTGGAAATGACCAAAGTTCAAGGTACAAATGGACACACTCAAGGTGTATTGGTCAAAGAAAATTACATCACCAAGTCAAGAAGCCAGGAGAAAGGACTCACCTAAAGTGGGGAGCATCCTGCAAAACCACGAGGGGAAGACTGCAGATACAGAAAGAGGATGCAGAATTGCAGGTGGCACCACCATCCACCATAGTCCCCCCAACCCAAAATATCTCTCCCCAGAGACCTTTGACATGGCTTAAAAATGCCTACAAGAAAATTGCCCCTTTTCAATAAAATAGTACCTGCATCAGGCCCTTGAGCTCTGTGGGGGCATTTATGCACAATCTCTTAATCCCTCCACAACATTACATAATTAGTCAGCAAATACAAAGTTTCTGAGGGAGTGGGGCTCAGGGCAGATGCATTCTGCCTGGGGAAACTGGACTTCAAGAGGTGAGGTGGGCTGGGCTTCTCTGCCCTTCCCATAGATTGGTACAATCTATCCTTGCTTTCACCGTAGTAGGAGAGAGCCTCCAGAAATTCTTCCTCTGTCCAAAGAAGTGTAAGTCAATTTAGGTGGCCAGAAAATTCCTAGGTTGGAAACATTTGGAAGACAGCAGTTAGCTCTGCAGGAAACTCATCCCCGGCTTCTCGGTGATGTCAGAATGTTTGCATCGTTTTGCTTCTGTTTGGGCACATGGAACACGTGAGGATGGGTGGGCGGTTGAGTGGGAGCATGGAGGTCTGTGTTTGTGTGCATGTGTGTTGTGTTCATGTTGTTGCCAATATGCCTGTCTCAGTCATGCTCAAAAATCTGTCTTTGTAGGCTGGGAACAGAAAGAGGTTTTCAGTATTAGACAATATTATCACCAAATAGTTTTTGTTTTTAAATGTGAGTTAAGAGGATCGGACCTATTCCAAGTGCACTTAGTAAGAGGTTTGTGTGTGTGTGTGTGTGTGTGTGTGTGTATGTGTGGTATGTTCAGAAGCAGGATATAAATAGAGAAATGTCCTTCACCTCACAACCTCTCTGATCCTATTTCTGCTGCAACTAAAATGAATTTGGAAATTTATTCTAAAAATTAGACAGTTGTAGAAATACTGCTCATCTTAATTAATTGCATATTACTTCTAATAACAGTCTCTCCCTATATATTATCCATCTATTTATTATTTTTAGTCTAATACCTTGGATTGACCATCCTTTTTTTCTTTCTGCAGGTGGGGGGTGGGGAGGATGAATTGACTGGTATTCTTTTGCTCTCTCTAATGCAATGAACTCTCCTGTATTTAAATTCTGCTGCAGTGCATAGCTGGGTAGATTGGTTCCTGGTGAGTACACCACCCCCAGTGCCATCTCTAGAAAACCTCAGAGCATGTATGCATAAAGGAGATGGTAGATTAGGTTACTGGGAAGGAAATGTACAAATGTACCTTTGCAAGAAGATTAACGGATGGTAGCAGCGAGTTGCTGATGAAGGCAGTTTGTGTAAGAGCAGGCCCTAGCTGCCGGGGCTCATCTGTCTCTGCTGTCACTCTCTCCATGGCTGCCTGTGCAGCAGCAAGCGGCCCTGGGCTCCTTGTGTCTGCCTCTCTCCTCTTCCTCCTCCCTCTGCAGGAATCCTGCCTCCCTAAGCCCCAGAGGCAAGAGCTTCCTGGTGGAGGGGAGTTAGAGGAGAAGCTGTTAAGGCTGTTGTTTTCTATTTGTTTAGTGGCCTGGTGTCACCTTTCCAAAGTGCCTTTTGCAGTCTTCAGAGACCCAGAGCCTTCCTTGGGGCCAGTCTAGCAAAAGTGGGATGTGTCCATGTTGGCCACCATTCATGCCTGGCCAACTTCTCAATTAAATCCCCTCCCTGGAAATCTTGGCATTCCCTAGCTTATGGGGACTGGTGGGCCCAGGAAGCAGTGTCAAGACCTACATACACTTCAGGAGTTTTCAGTTTCAAGTATCTGATCTAGACACAGTATTAATGATACTAGTGAATATATGGTGATAAGGGTTGGTGTCTAAGAAGCTATACCTTGCTACTCTTGAATTTTTCCTTCCAGAGTTTGACTTAATTTTTGGTTTTACCTCTTGTTGACTCCCTTTCCACACACAAACATACACACACACAAAGTATATTCCGCACACCTATCCCATCTCCCTACCTTTAAAAGCAACAGCTACCAGCTTCATCAAATTCACTCCAAGATAACAAGTATAAGCCCACCTTGTACCATATTGTGTGTAATTATAAACACAGATAGATGATCCTTGCCTTCCAACAGGTCTATATCTCAATAAACACATCCTAAGTTGAACACGTCATAAGTCAAAAGCACCTTGGATGCACCTAACCGTCTAAACTTCCCAGCTTAGCAGCACGTAGTACACTGTAGAGTACTGGTTGTTTTCCCTTGTGATCTCAGGGCTGGCTGGGAGCTGCTCTTGCCCAGCGTGTGAGACAGTATCATACTGCATATAGTTAGCCTGGGAAAAGATCCAGATTTGAAATTCAAAGTTCAGTTTCTACTGAACATGTATCACTTTCACATTATTGTAAAGTTGAAAAATTATGAGTCAAACCATCATAAGGGGACTAACTGTACTAGTGAGATGGACAGATATCTGATGATGTTGTGCTGAGAGTGATTATAGTATAGAATTTGCCTTTATCTTCTTACTTAAGAAATGAGATTCTGAACTGCCAAGAGGTACACAGGTACATCACAGACAAAAAATTTATTGCTGTTTCTGTCCCAGTTCTTGGAGGGACTTCACTCTTGGAGGTGAATATAAACTTTCCAATTATCTTGATTAATTATTAAATAAGCTAATTTATTTCTCATGGGAAAATTACATTGCTTATTAACTTCTCTAAGTTCAATGGCCTTTTACAAAGAGATGACTTAACTCTGTTGTGTGTTTAGGGTGGATCCTTCTTCAAGGCTGACCTTGGTCTTCCATTTTCGTCTTAATGAGGAGAAGATATACCATATCTGTTGCTATGTCCTGGTCTCTGGGTGAGACAGCATTGTTTAAAGGGTTTCCCAGGAGTTTGTGTAATTTTGCTGGTGAGTGAAAACTTTCACTAGTTCAGTGGTTGAAAGTCTGCTAAGGGATAAACTGGGCAGTGGAAGGTGAATGGATCCATGCAGGTTGGCACTTCAGAAAGTTCTTGCTTTCTAATAAGACTTGGAATATCCAAAGCAATTCTAAGTCAAAAGAACAATGCTGGAGGCATCACAACACCTGACTTCAAATTATACTACAGAGCTATAGTAACAAAAACTGCATGGTACTAGCATAAAAACAGACACATAAACTAATGGAACAGAAGAGAAGACAGAAACAAATCCATATGGATACAGTCATCTGATACTTGGCAAAGGTATCCAAAACATAAATTGGAGAAAAGGTAGCCTTTTAAATAAATAGTCTTGGGAAAACTGGTTACCCATATGTAGAAGCATAGACCCTTATCTCTCATCCTGCACTGAAATCAACTCAAAATGGAACAAAAAAGTAGGAATTAGACCAGAAACTATATTTCCTAGAAGGAAACATAGGGTCAACACTCCAGCAGATAGGTATACACAATGACTTTCTCAGTAGGGACCTAAAGCCCAGGAAATAATGCCAATAGTTAATAATATTGGATGATAATGTTATTAACCACTGGCAAGGATGACACCAAATTTAAAAGCTTTGCACAGCCAAGGAAACCATTAGGAATGTGAAGAAAGAACCTATAGAATGGGAGAAAATCTTTGCTAACATTTCTTCTGACAGGTGATTAATATCTAGAGTATATAAGGAACTCAAGAAACTTACCACCCAAACCCTAAATAACCCAATTAGTAAATGGGCAAATGAATTGAGCAGACATTTTTTAAAAGAGGAAATACAAATGGCCAACAAATATTAAAAAAAAAAAGGTGCAACATCATTAACAATTAGGGAAATGCAAATCAAAACTACACTGAGTTTTCATCTCCAGTCAGAATGGCAGTCATAAAGAATTCAAACAATAATAAATACTTAAGAGGATATGGAGAAAAGGAACACTTTTACACTGTTGGTGGGATTATAAATTAGTACAAGCACTATGGAAATCAGTATGGAGTTTCCTCAAAAGACTAGGAATGGAATCATGTATATGACCAAGTTATACTGCTCCTCAGTATTTATCCTAAAGAATTCAAATCACCATATTATAATGATACATGCACATCCGTGTTTACAGCAGCACAATTCACAATAGCTAAACTATGGCACCAGCCTAGTT
>JAJEJO010004668.1:87847-133552 GCA_020662805.1 Glaucomys volans
AGTTAGGAGCCTATAGACCAGTAGAGAGAAAATGTCTATGGATATGTCACCAAAGGTGATAACTGCCCTGAGAGAAGGATGAATGAGCCTGTGGAGGTCACTCCTGTCTGAGCATATGGGAAGCCTTCTAGACAAGAAGGCTGAGTATGTGGCCATGTAAGGAAGGGCAAGCAGAAAACTTCAAGATCAAAACAAAGCAGCTGGGATGACATGGGTATATTTGGGGGGAAATAAGAGACGGAGCTGGGAAGGTCACTTGGGGACAAATGGGAAAGAGTCTTCAGTGCTCTTGAAGGAGCCTGAGTTTATTCTATAGGTGACTGAGTATTTTTGGAATCCAGCATGTCACATTCAGAGTTGTGCTGAAGGGAGGTCCTGTTGGAAGTAGGAGTGTGATAGGAGATAGAAGATCCAGAGACAGAGAAGTAAAATAGAACTAGAAAGCAGGAAGGACAGGGGTCCGGTGGAGGTGACAGGAGCTGGTCAGGAGCAGGGACTGAAGGATGAATGGAGTGGGCCTATCTCCAGGTGGCGGTGCCCTTGTCTGCTATGCAGCTGCCCTTCAGGCTTCTCTTGAACTCTGAGATGGGGAAATAGGGTTCCTGGAGGAAACAGCCAAACAGAGCCGGCTGATGATCAGGGTTGAATTTTACTCTAATGGTAAGCATCCTCAGACACACACACACACACACACACACACACACACACACACGATGTACCTGTACGAAGATGTGGTAAGGAAGTGGTCTCTGTCTCTGTGTTTAGGAATGATACAGTACAAGGCTCACTCACATGGCAAGCTGGTGGCATGCAGTTCAATTCACAAAAACCCAGTTTATTAGACGATGGTTCCAGGAAACCTCTTCTTGCACCATGGAAGGGGTGGCTATGTGCCAGGAAGCTGCTATTCCAGTGATCATCGGCTCTTGCGCCCATCACTTCCCTCTCCCCCAAAATGGAGACAGTCTATAGGTACACAATACATTACCCAACACATGGAGCTGCAGGGAAAGAAGGGGATTCTGTTATGGAGGATAACAGCAACTTGCATACATTATTTATTGTAATTTTTGCTTTATTACCAAGAATATTAAGCTTCAGAGATGTAAAATAGAGGCCCAAATCCACATAGCCATTAAGTGGCAGGATACACTGGGACACTGCCATCCGGCCAGTGCAAAAGACTGTGCTCTTTCTATCCGCTCTCACCTGGATTTTTTTGTTACATGGAAACTTGATAAATGATAAATTTCTATTGAAGACAAGCTTCATACTCAGGTGAAGGTTGTGGGTATCCTCTGGCTCTGAGGAGAGCTGTCTGCAGCGGTGATTTAAGACATGAAGCCTGATATTTTTGCACCGTGCCACGTTCTAGGTGCGTACAGCTGCCATGTTAAAGGGGTTCCATTACTCCAGACTCAGGATATTTAGATATAGGTTTCCCACGGGCCTTTGCTTTAGATTAGAAAGGACAAGCACAGAAAGGCAGACTGGCTAAGAAGGTTGGACGTGTCATGGTGTGAGGCTGGTTGTTTTCGTGTTTCCTGTGACTGAGCTACCCTCTGGGAAAGAGTCCCAGAGAAGAGGAGAAAAGTACCAGCGGATCAGTCTTGCAAGTAGAGCAGGTGCCTAGAGAAATGGAGAAGGGCCCCTCTCCAATCATTGAGAAGAATCATCACTCATTTGCCAGATTAGCTGGAGACTCCCAAGCCTGCCAGCCGCCATCTGGGGGAGGCTCTGCAGCCTGAGCACCCGGGTCTGCCTGGGAGTTGCTGATTTAGACCAGAAGATTTTATGGTCTGAAAATGGCTTTAAAATTTGTTTGGAATTACCCAGAGCACATTTTAAACACTTAAATTGCCGTCTTCATATTTTTTAGTATTTGCAATTTACCTTAGTACAATTCTTCTCCCGTCTTCCCTGGCGCTTCCCTCACTCCTCCATCTTCCCTCTTGCATCAGCATTTCTTCAGTTTGCACAAAGAGACATGTGGTGCTTCATCCAGGACACCTGGAGCATGCCCCCTCCTGTGCTGGCTTGAATGGAGCTCCTCTGAAAATTTGTGTCCACCCAGAATCTCAGAATAAGACCTTATTTGGAAATAGGGTCTTTGGAGATGTAATTGGTTGAGATGAGGTCACACAGATGAGCCTGGCCCTTAAATTCAATGACTAATTCCTTCTAAGAAGGGGAGAGGACACACGGACACACAGGGAAGATGGCCATGTGAAGACAGAGACCAACATGGTGACATGCCAAGGAAACCCAAGGATTGTTGGTAACGAGCTGAAACTGGAAGAGGTGAGGAAGACTTCCCTAGGGCCTTCAGAGGGAGCGGGGCCTGCCCACACCTTGATTTAGACTTTACCTCCTAGAACCTGGAAGGAATATATTCCTGTTGTTTGAAGTTACCCAGTTTATGGTAATTTGTTCTAGTGGAATTCCCCTCTGGGATCACTTAGGGTTCTGCCAACCTCCTCCAAGTAGCTCTGCACACACTTCAAAGAGAAAATCAGGGAAGTCCTCCCTTTTCTCACTTTTGAGACATGAGTTCAGGGCTAGTGGATTGAAGACCTGTTCATCTCTAGCAAGTGGCTTATTTTTTCCCTTATTCTGTTGTTCAATTCACATCTTCAAGTTTCTGCCCTTTAGTGAGCCTGTGAGAGCTGACGTCCCAGAGACATCATCCAGAGCAGAACTGTATTACTTATATTAAGTTAGTATGTACTAGGTGCCAGGCCGTTTCAGAATCTATGTTAATTATTTATTCTCATGAGAAATAATTACTCAATTAATGTTTGATGCCTGAGATTTTAGTTCAATGTCCTTGTGTGCTAGGAATGGAAGGAGACTTTAAAAAATAAAATTCTAGCACTTTTTCCTACTTTTTTGAATAATCGAGAAAGTTTTTCCTGAATGCTCTGGGTCCCTCCAAATATGCTGAGACCTTTTGCCACTAGGAGTCCCGCCTCTCTGTACCCTGTCCCCCTCTGTTAATTGTGGAAGGCCTTGCCCCTGTGGGCTGTCAGAGGGGTTCTGCACATTTTATACCTGACAGGACCTCTCTCGGAAACCCCAGAGGGAGACACCGTTAAAGTGTTTTATGTTGGGGAATAGGTTGGTTTCTGCGCAATAAAAGCCAAAGCCATTGAACAAGCAAGCTCCTGGGTAATTACTGGGACTGAGGAGATAGCTTCCATATGCCGGGTGGGTGCTTGGAGGCCAGAGCCTGCATCTGTTCCCTTTGTTCTGTCAGAGAACAGAGCCAGGAGGGGGTCTGACCTCCCGATAAACCCTGAACCAGAACCCTCTGCCGAGCTTCAGGGACGAGGGGGGCTGTGGGTGGTGGAAGGAGGTCAGAGGCCAGCCACATCTGGCTCAGGGAGGGGTTGTGGGAGTAGGCATAGGGGAAAGGGACTGGGGCTGCCCCCTCTCTAATCAATAAACCCAGCTACCAGAGGAGATCAGAGAACCATTCATTAAGGAGCTTGTTAGGTGATTGATAGGCTTAATTTTGCTGTCAAATGTGGACTTCCCTTGTAAACATGTCAATTGAGGAAAGTTCAAGCTTGTCATTTGGATTTATGGCTGGAATAACATGTAGGTGGAAAAGAGGGGGCAGCTCCCCAGTGACCCAGGCTGGCTGCTATGAAATGTGAAGGCCAGCGGATCCAGGTGCCTTGAAAGACCCTCCTCTTTTCTCCCTACAGCTGAGACAACAACCACAGTCCTGAATTCTCACTTCCATCCTCAAAGGAGTGAAGACAAGGCACCCAGTGCCCTGCCAGCCCTCCCACCTGCACGTGGGCCCTCCCCAGAGTCAGCCATGTTCCACCCGGAAATCCAGAGGGACAGCCCCGTGTTGGAAAGGCTCTTCTAAGCCATGGTTCCTGGAAAACAGATCTCCCTTTTCCTTTCTAGTTGTCTGAGAAGATCAAGAGTGAGTGAAAATAGGAGCTGAAAGCACCAATATTGTGACATAAACAAGCCATCAGCTCCTCAGTGATCTGGAAAATTGCTGGTGGCACTTGGGGGACAGGTCGGAGGGGAGGTGGGCACAGAGGGAAAGGCCCACTTAGAAAAAGTAGTGGGGCAGTGGAGGGCAGCTGCAGCCAGCCGCCTAATGGGTGGTCCTGGGGGGCCCAATTCTAACAGGCTCCAGTTAATGCTCCTTGTTAAATTAGCCAAGCACAGCGACACTCCCCAGATGTGTAAGAAATGCACTGGATACAAGTGAGCATTGGATAATTGAAAATGCAGTTCAAAATCTCTGATCACGAAGCACTGACTGTAGTAGAGAGGCTTCCTAGGGGGTTCCCTGTGGCCTGCTGTAGCCATCAGAGTGATGGAATTTGGACTTGAAGGTGCCCCACTTTAATATTAAAGCATTCTTGGTCTTGTGCATTTTCCTTTCTAGCATGACTGTGGGCCACTGGAGAGCAGGGGCCTCTGTCTTTCTTGCCCTCTGTGTTTCCTACAATACTGGACGAGGGGTCTGAGCACCACAGTGGCTGCACCACTGAATATAGACAGGCTGGGCAGTGCCAGGGCAGCACTGCTGGACTGGACCTTGTCATCATGTCATTACAAGCTTTTGTTTGGTGTTGTCAGGAGCTCACACTATCACTACAGAGGAGTTTGGGTGAGGGATGGAGTCAGGGAATAGATTATCTCTAGATGAAATCTTTGTGGAAGTCCTGCTCCCAGTAGCCCTTGTTAAGTTGGTGTGTGTGTGTGTGTGTGTGAGCTTGTGTGCATGTGTGTGAAAGGGGTGCTCAGCCTGGTTATGACAACTTGCTGCAATGCACCAAACTTGACAGGCTAACGTCTTTGGCACAGAATAAGGAGGAACACCTAGTTACTCTGGTGGGTGGCTCCTCTTTGATGTTCTCCTACTTTTTCTTTTTCCAGAGTTGAAAATTAAGTCACTTGTATAGGTTTGCTTACTCTTCGATATTTTTACATCAGAACAGTGTGTTAGTCTGCTTTCTGTCACTATGCCTAAAAACCTCAGATAATCAACTAATAAGGAGGAAAGACTTATTTTGGCTGATGGTTTCAGAGGTTTCAGTGCAAAATTGGTTGGTCCTGTGGCTTCTGGGCCTATGGTGAGGCAGCATATCATGGTAAGAACACATACAGAGGAAGCTGCTCCTCTCATGGTGGCCAGGAAGCAGGAAAAGAGACAGAGCAAGAGGCTGGGGTCCCCACGTCCCCTTGGAGGATACAACCCCAGTTACCTAAGTTTCTTACAATAAGCCCTCCCTTCTCAAAGGTTCCACCACTCTCCAATAGTGCCATGGACTGGGGACCCGACTTTTAACACATGGGCTTTTGAGGGACATTCAAGATCCAAACAGCAAAAATAATGATAATAACAATGACAAAATAATCTGATTTTTAAAAGCATTCATCATGATGTCTACAACCATCTTCTCTTTTAAATCCACAATAAGCACACATTTCTGCCTACAGCTGCACAGGTAGCTTGGGATGAAGCCTGGCTCGTCTGAGGGCTGCCATGCACCAGGGGGCTGGGGCTGTGGACCACACGGCCATGTTACTGCAGAGCGGTCTGTTAATTTTATGAAACAACTTTTTTGTTGAATGGGTCAGAACCCATTTTTGTTTTTATGGCAGGATCTCTGGGCACCTAGTGGAAGCACTTTACTGAAATATTTTTAAGTTCAGACCTGCAGGATATTTTTCTTTATCTAAGTGCTGGTGTATAATAGGAGCTGCATTATTCCTATAATGTTCTCTTGAATTGAGCCTCTGGAAAGTGGCCAGGACCAAGTTTGGACACCAGCAAAAGGTCTGTAGGAAAGAGTTGTGTGTGGGGGGCTGGGAGGCCCATCAGTTCTGGAGGCTTGTCTTGGCAGGCTACCGAACCCTCACTTTCCTTTAATGCAGTCAAGGCCATTGACCCCAGGCCCAGATGGCATCTCTCCATAGGCTATTGCCTTCCAGCCTGTAGTTATTAATTATTATTATTATAGCAATATCTATTATTTATTGAGCACCTACTAAGTGCCAGGGAAAGCCCAAGCTACTTTGCATATGTTTTTCATTCGTCAATAACTCTATGGTAAGGCGTAGGAACTATTATTTCTGTTTATAGATAAAGGAGCTAAGACTTTGGGAGAGAAACAGTAGTTTTCCCAAGGTTAGGAGGGAAAGGTCTGCTCAACCCTAGAGCCTGGACCTGATCCAAACTCGCCTGCCTGTTGTTCTCATGCATTCAGCTCCCTGTGTCCTCTCCCATCCTCCTATCCTGCTGTCCAAAAATCCTCTGCAGCAAGATGTTTCCAAAGGCAGCAATGAGCACTTGCCCCTGGTCAAGTGTCCCTGGCTTTCAACATAGCACCTGTGGTTAGAATAGACAAAGGATTATTTGTACTATGGGAGGACAGGATGGACCCTCACCTGCATTTTGTCTATATGTGTCCATGGAGTGTTTCTGGAAGGCTCTTCTCTGGGAACCAAGGGATTCCTTCTATCCTGAGTGGTCTACCCGGGAGAAAGCTGCTATGCCTCATTCGCAGCTTTCCTCAGCCTGTAAGAGGCACAGGGAAGCATCCCCAGGCTTCCAGACTCTGCAGCCACCAGGATTCTGGTCTGTACCTTGCTGGGGCAACGGACACCGCTTCTTGGTACTTTCTGATGCCCGGATGCAGCTCTCCTTCTTGGAAACCAGCTTCCTATCTCCCAGGACCTTGATTTTCAAGAAACCCCCCAACATCTTTCATTTCTCAGAGATAAGTAAAAAAGTGCACTCTGTTTAGTAATATGTTATCAGCCCTGCTCAGCCAGCTGTGTCCTTGAACCCTGGTATTTTCATGGTAAGGGAGACTTTGATCAACTGCCCCATTTCAAAGAGACTTGGAGGTTCTTTTGCTTGCATGAAGTGCAATCCCCGTCTGCGCTGCGAAGTCCCGAGCTCCACAGTGCTGGCACTAGCCCCTGGGAACTGGCAAGTGAGATGAATTAGAAGCCTGGAGCAAAATATTTGGTTTCATGCAATTTAGTTTCTTTCTACTACTTGCTTAAAATTCTGTGGAACAATTAAATCTTTAAAGTGTCTTGTGGGTGCCTTGGGCTCCCCTTTCTTTCAAGTTTATTGATCATATTGAATATCACTCACAAAAGCAAGGTTTGTTTTTCTTTTTTCTTTTTCTTTTTTAACATTTAATAAAACCATTTGGTTGAAACCCAGAAAGAGAAAGTCCACAAGGTGAGAGAGAACCAAACTGTGACATTAGACCCTGCAGGTGCAAAAGCTCACATTGGTATCTCAACAACTTTCTCAATGTTGCCTCTGAATTCAGGGCATTAGCTGGGCCCAGTGGAGAAATGGGAAAGAAGGCTCATTGTTCCTGTCCTTGAGAAACATAGAGTGTCACTGGGGATAAAGCAGAGGATACCCCAAACCAAAAAGCCTTGAGGACCCCTTAGGACGATAGATGAACAACAACAACAAAATGGATGAAAGGATCCTCAGGTGTTGCTACTTACTGATGGTGGATTTACTAGTGTGTGAACTGGCTTTCTGTTACAGTAACAAATACCGGAAAAAAACAAATTAAAAAGAGGAATGCTTTGTTTAGACTCACAATTTGGAGGTTTCAGTCCATGGGGAGTTGGTGCCCTTACTTTTGGGCCTGTGGTGAGGCAGCACATCATGGCAGGAGTGCATGGCAGATGAAACTGCTTACCTCATGGCAGCCAGAAAGCAGAAAGAGAGAGAAAGAGAGAGAAAGAGGAAGGAGCTAGGGTCCCACTGTTCTCTTTGAGGACATACCCCAACAACCTAAATCCTACCACTAGGCCCCTCCTCCTAAAGGTTCTACCATCTCCGGATAGCTCCAAAGGCTGGCAACCAGGCCTTCAACAAATGGGCCTTGCAGGGACATTCAAGACCTAAACTGTCAGTAAACATCGGGAACATACTCTGGATTTAGACTTGCGATTTTTTAAATCATGTAATCAAACCAAGCGTCTTAACTCCAGGTATTTGAGGGGTCACGGAGTCAGCGCAGATAGGAGAACAACATGAGCAAGTATGAACATCATTTTTCTGACCACTTCTTGGCAAGTGGTTCACTTATTCTTCCTCCAAAGGGTTGCCTTCTAGATGCCTGAGCTGAAGAGGATCTGAATTAATTCACAACATCAGTGTAGCTGATGAGGCCAGGACTGCTACCTGAGTGTCTTCCTTCTTCTTCTTCTTTTTCTTTTTCTTTTTACAATTTTAAAACAATTCATATTAAAGGCATTTTAGAATCATAAAATATAAGAGTTGCCTCCTGTCTGTCCTGGAAGATGAGCTGCCATTTCACTCCATTTCAGCAGGGAGGTGTCACGAGATGCTGAAGCACACAACCCCTGCAAAGATGGTAATGAGCATTTCTCCGTAAAAGTGGAAATGGAGGGGGTGCAGAGAAGGTGGAGGAAGGAGCACTGATTACACTGTGCTTTGATGGCCTTATATTTTTGAGCCCTGGGAAAGAAGAATTGGAGCTGCAGAACTCAATATAGAGCAGCGATCTGTGGTTGGGGGAATGCAGCACATCTGCCTTTTATAGGTTTGGAATGAAAAATGTTTTTAATTAAGGAGTAGAATTGGGGCTTTTACTCTTGCTACATGCTATGTACCTGTCAAACCTGCTGGATGGGAATTTAGCTCTGACCTCTCACCCCCACCTTCGTTAACCAGAGGACTGCTGGGAGAACTCAGAGAAACCATGAGCACCTGAGAAAATCAGAATTGCTGCTACCGGGGTCCCATCCTCATCATATGGTATGCACTCCAGAGCAGAAAGCTCATCCACCTTCCCCGGCATGGGTATCGTGCAACATGATTCTAATATCTTGGCTCAGGTGTGGGAAGGAAATGTAGTCAGTGTCATTGCTGGCCATGGATTGACACTGTGAGCTGGGAAGGCTTAGGGAGACAACATAGCCAGAAAAACAAAGACGTAGAATTATAATAAAAAAAAATCAGTAATAGAAAAATGTTTAAAAGCAAAATAAATTCAAAAAGTAATGCTCTGTTCACATATTGTCATCTAAAATAAACCACTTGGGTTAGCTTTCTGTGACTGTGACAAAATACCTGAGAAAATCAACTTAAAGGAGGAAAGATTTATTTTGGCTCACTGTTTCAGAGGTTTCAGTGCGTGGTTACTTGGGCCCATTGCTTGGGCCTTTGGTGAGGTCTCAAAGGGGCTGGAACAAGATATTCCCATGCTTTCAGTGATTGATTTCTTCTAACTAGGTTTGTACTTCTTAACATTTCCATGTCCTCCCAATAGCCTGTTAAACTATGATTCCTTCAATGAATTAGTCCATTGATGATCTTATATCCTTCATGATCCAATCACCTTTCAAAGGCCCCACCTCTGAACACTACTGCCTTGGGGACCAAGACTTTAACACATGACATTTGTGAATGTTTCTGATCTAAACCATAACACCACTCCAAGAAAACACCCATAACTCTTCTTCTTACCTCCCCAAAAATCTCTCTGTGAAGGAAAGGAAAATCGTCCTGCTGAAATGACAGCTCTCTGTCTGAGATACTAGAAGACAAAAAATTCACTAGCTTCTTTGTGGACGTTTAAAAAGCACAAAAGAAGCCATGGTTCTTTGCTGGAGATAATTTAGATGGTTGCCTGAGTTTCTGGCTTTTTTCTTTAAAAAAAAAAAAAAATTCCAAATGCCTCCATCTATAACGTACTTTCCATAAGGGGCATGAGTTCTTCCCCAGACGTTGGAAAGAGCATCCGAAGAGTGAACTCCAGAGCTATCAAACCTTTTGGGAATGTTCCAGGCAGGCCCCAAAGCAGGAGAATGGCCCAAAGACATCTCCATGCTTTTCCAGGCCCTCAATTCTATGCATTTCTGTGCCTTTTCCTTGGCTGGCTCGTCTCCCTTGATTTTCTGTCTTATAAAATCCTGTTTCAATCCTTGAAGATCTAATGAGGGCTGTGTTAATTTGTTTCTAGGTCCTATTAACCCTCACCCTTTAATAGGTTATTAACACTTAAAGAAGTTTTCAATATGACATTAAACATAGCATGCTGAAATTAACCCCCTTCCTGATTTCCCAATTAAATTTTTGAGTAAGTTCATCAAGGATGAACTCATTTTCCCCCTCTTTCCCCTCCTCTCTTATCTCCCCTGTTTTTTCATACCCTCTTTCCATCCATCCTTCCCTTCTTCCTCTGTGTTTCTGCTGTGTTGGTTCCTTAAACAAGTGTTTAGTCCACACATTGGTAAACTAGCTCTAGATGGAGTTCAAATGTCACCTCTTTGCTGAAGTGTCCTCTCTCACTATGGAAAATAATTGCTCCTTTGTTGTGCTTTCATAGTCCAGTCCTTTTTTCCGCCCGCCCCTACCCCTGCATCCTTGGTCCACAATCTAGGGGGTGTAGCACTGACCACACTGTATTACACTGAGCTCTTTATGTGCCTGTCTTCCCTGATCTGAGAGCTGCTTCAAGGCAGGAATGCCACAATTCTTCTTTGCATCTCCAGTGCTTAGCACAGTTCCTAGCCTGTTGAAAACGCTCCATACATATTATTAAATGCAACTGAGTTCAGAGTACAGAAGTACAAAGAATTAGAGGAAAACCCATGGTAGATTTCTGAAGTCTTGGTGGTGAAGAAAAGTGGTCTTGTTTGTGGACTGAAGACCTATTCTTGACAGCAAGTCCTATTCTTGAGGACAAGGATAGTGGTGACCAATACACTATGTTAAATTCTTCATATAAAATATTTATACATAACATATCACTGATATGCACATATGGATACATCCATCTGGTAAAATATTTACGATTCAGAAAGTTACTGAGCACATTAAATTATATTGCTTTAATTTCTATTATTGAACTTATTATATTCCTTTATGACTATATACAGGAAATTGTAGATCGATTTTTATCACATTTGGTATGAGGCTTTGCAGAATAGCCAACAGAAATCATCCCTCATATTTGTTGAGCCCTTACTGTACACCAAATACTCTTTTAAAACCCTTACAAGTATTAACTTATTTACTTGATACGATGAACCTATATGCAGTTGAACATGATTCATAATGGATGCTACTATCTCACATGTCTGGAAAAAATTCACAATATCCTATAAAATATATGGAAAGCAGTGCAATTGGGAATATGGGTGGCAGATAGAGAACTATTGTGATTTAGTAAGAGTATTTATCTAAGCTCCACAATCACGGATTCAGTTTGAGGACTTAAGGAAGCAATGTTGACATTTGGACCCATAAACATTATAACTTGGGGAAAAGTGAGTCAATTCCACTACTGCAATTTCAGAGCCTTGACAGAAGTCTCAGGGAAAGAGCAGGAAAGGAAATACTTGAGCCTTGGTCTCAACCAGATTCTAGGGGTCTGATGGGCGGGATCTGTTACAGATCGCTGCTGGTTCATCTCACCCCAAAGATGAATGTGGACCCACGTGTCTAAAAGCTCCGGGTAACAATAACCCACTGGAAGTTCACTCCTCTGATCCCATGGGAGAGATGTTTATTTTTCCCTTGCTGCTATCTCCAGGTAATGATTTTTGCTATGAAAACCAAAGATGGAGATTGAAGGATTCATAGACGAGTATGTGATACCTCCCTTCCTATTCTTGCATCCAGTTAATTTTGGGGGATGATGAGAAAAAAAGGGACATTGTCTTAGTGCTCAACATATCACAGGACATTAGTACGTGTTTGTTGAGTGAATCAGCAGATTTCTCTCTAGCCTACACTGGCATTGTGATAGCAATTTGCTCTTTTATTATGTTAGATTCACACCCTATTAGTATTTATTTTAGTTAATATAATGCAATTAGAGTGTAATCATATCAGCAGCTTTCAGATCATGTCAAAAAAATAAAAGTTATTGAAATACCAGTGCTAATGTAAAGTGATGGAAAATAGTTAATGCGATGAAATGCTTGGATTGAACTAGACAGAGAGAGAAAGTTGGGAGGAGGAGTGGGAGAACCTGATCCTTGGCTTCCTCAGAGACTTGCTTAAATGTGTATAGACCTGGAGAAGCCCCGTCGCTGAATTTTCTCTCTGATGGGGCCATGATCCTTACTGTTTCTAGAGGCAGGCTGTCCATTCAGGTCTATCCAAAGAGGTGGTCTCCAGTTTGCTTTTGGAAAATGAAGACTAAGATCTAATTACAGCTCTTCTCTAAGTGACAGTGGGACTTAGGGGAGCCTCTTAACCTCTCTAGGCCCTTAGTCCTCCCCTGTACAACCAGGAGGGTGGCCCCAGTGATTATAAGGTCCCTTGGCTATATTATTATATCTGATGATAATATGACTTCTCAGAGCCTAAGTCAAGCAATGAGGCATATAATCTGACCCCAATTACTTTTTTCCTGCCTGAAGTAAACCCAGAGGCAGTCAGTGACCACAGAACAAAGTTTTTAGCATGGTGCCAATTGGTGGGTACCATTTATTTCATAAATCCCCATCCTTCTGAATGGTAGGTGTAGGTAAATATTGCTTCAAAGTGTTTTAAACCTTTGTAAAACCTGGGTTTGTGCTTCTCATTCTTGAGCTCTTTCCCCAGCCCCTTGGTTGACACTTCTTATCCCTATTGGCCTATAGGTTGGGTGGGGCACTTGAGCAGGTAGAAAATTCTAGAAATAAAGCCAAGAAAAGAGGAAGTAGTCATCTAAGCAAAGAATTAGACTCTGCCTTTCATTGGTGAATTTGCCTGGAGGTCCCGAGGACATCCCAGTGGTGACTCTATTTCTGGGTCCCTCATAGAAGTGTGCACCCACACTTCAGGCCCAGGTCCAACTTTGTGATTCTTTGGTGTCTATGAAGCATTACCCCAAGAAGCTTGTTGTTTGGGGTTTGTTAGGAATGGTGCTGGTGGTGCAATTCTGAGGAAATAATTAACAATTATTTCTGAGGAGAAGCTTCCAGCCGGAGCCGCACCTTGTGGTGGCGCATACATTTCGCAAAGAATTGTTATTTAAGCAATAATCCTTGAGAAATTGGTCGTTACCCACATTAAACGACTCAGCCCATTGCCAAGGATGGTTAACGCTCTAATAAACTGGTCATTAACTGCAGTAACAATGAATTTCGAGGGGATTATTGCTATTATAAACCTTAATCAATGGTTTATAACAGCAATAATGTGGTCCTTTCTCTTAATGGTAAGTAGGGCAGCCTGCACCATCGCCTTGAAAATGTTTTTGTGGTGGCTGATAAGTCTGAGGGGAGGTGTTGGAAGGGCTTTCCACTATCCAGGAACAATCCAGGGAAGGCAAAGGACATATCTGGAACTTTCGATTTCCTGTGTTCCATTCTCCAGAGGTCAGGGATGGCTCAAGGATCCAGAGAGTCTCCTCCAACCTATATGGTCCTCTTCCATTGTAGACCCAATTACGTGCTGGGTGTTGGGGTCCCTGGGCATGTCAGTCCAGCATGTGACCCTGGATTGGGGATGCAACACAGCATGGGCCTCTTTAGTGAGGAAGAAGAAATGACCACCTGCTTAGAGGGATGGATGTGCCAGGGTTATAGAATGGACATGAGGCTCAGAGTCTGCTACAGGCTCAGTTCTGTCACTAACTTGTTATGTGATTACAGATGTTGCATCACCTTTACAAGCCTCTGGAAAGCAGAGCTTCGAATAAACAACTTCTCAAATTCCTTTCTAGGATAGCATTCTAAGGTTATTTTAATAATATTGACAGCTCATATTAATATGCAGTTATAGAGCAATAATAATAATAATTTTTATGGTACTTGATATTGTTCTAAGTTTTTAATGTATATTAACTCAATGAATCCTTGCTACTATACTACTTCTGTGGCAGAGGACCCTGAGGCAAGAGAGATTAAGAAACTTGCCTGAACCACAGAGCTAATCTGAGGTGGAGCTGGGATTTTAATACAGTAGTCCCTACCCCTTATCTGGAAGGGATAGGTTCCAAGACCCTCAGTGGAAACCACAGATAGTACCAACTCTCTACATACACACCTATGATAAAATTTAACTTAAACTAGGAAGTTACCAATAATAACTAATAATAATATAGAACAATTATAACAACATTCAGTAATAAAATTTATATGAATATGATCTCTCTCTCAACTACCACAGGGTGGGTAGCTTATATACTGTGGATACTCTGGACACATGGATGATTCATCATTTAGGCAGGACTGAGTAGGATAACACACATCTCAGAAGGGTGCACAACTCAAACTGTATGAGTTTTTTAATTTCTGAAATCTCCCATTAATATTTTTTGGATCACAGCTGGCTGTGGGTAGTATTTTGAAACTCTGGAAAGTGAAACCATGGATAAGGGGAGACCACTGTACAGGGAGTCCAATGTCTGTGCTCTTATTCCTTACAGTTTATTGTGTCTCTGGGAGTCCATCTTCTTATTGAATTGGAGCCTCACATTCTTTTGAAGTAGGCAGATTGGGGCTATCATCTTGTGTTTGCATGTGAGGAACCCAAGGCTCTAAGAAACAAAAGGACCGGCTCAGGTTGATGCAGTGTGGCTGAGTCCTGCCTGGGGAGACTCTCTGCTTCTGGTTGTGCATGTGCCAGGGAGCTGTGCTGGGGCATCCCTACATCCAGGAGCTGCTCTCTCCCACCAGGCAGCTGGCCACATCCTGAGGCTGGGCTTCTCCTTTTGGAAACTTTCTCTGACAACAGGGGGAAGGGAGAAAGTTCATCTTTCCTCACACATCTCTGAAAGTGTATGCCAAGTGATGGGAGGGTTGCTATTATCTTTTCAGCATGACATTGCTTGGAATGCATACATTGCAGGGAACTTTGGGAACTATGGTATTTAGGTATTTTACTTTTATTTTCTTTATTATGTAAAATTTAAGGCATGTATAGAAGCATAATGAGCCCCCATGTACCTATTACCAGCTCTAGTGATATCAACCCATGACCTATCTTATTTTCTCTAGCAATCCCCCCATCCCTTCCCATCTTTGATTATTTTGGAGTAAACACATCTATCATATGTCTGTTTTCATTTTAGTATACATCTCTCAAAGTTAAAAAAAATAATTGCAACACCGCTGTCAGACCTTAAAATTAATAATTCCTTAATATCATCACATATCCAGTCATATTTCAAGTCTCCCAGTTTGATCATGAAAGTATTTGGATTCTCTTCTTGCTCCAGCTACCTGTGTACTCTGTGATCTATGACAAATCCCTTCCTGAATTTGTTCCCATTTTCTCATCTATAACAAGGAATATGCAGTCAATACTCCTTCTGTTCTGTCACTGAGTAATTGAGGGGAGGTCTCTGTAGTACAAGAAGGCCTTTGACTGGCAGTGTTTGTTAGTAAGCCACATTGTCATGCCCAGGGGTTCTCTATGCACCATTGGGAGGAAGGTTCCAGAAGCTGCCACTGTATCATGGCTTTTGAGTTTGACTTTCTTTTCATGCAGCACATTCCAGAGAGCAGATTTGCTCTGGGAAATGGAGAAAACCAGAGAGCAGTCCCTCATCCGAGCCCTGTCTTCCTGCCGGGCAGCCTGTCTGCAGAAGGAAGAGATGTACCTTGTTGATCTTTCTCAGAAGGAGGACATAGAGGATGCTGGCTGCATTTATACCATCAGTCCTGCGAGGCTACCTGTTCAGAGCTGGCGGGGAGTATTCTGGCCATAGTAAATTAAAAAGCTCCTTTGTCCTCTTAATTAGCCTTGGTCATGTGGGTAGTAATTCCAGTTCTGCCACTTTCCCACTGTCCCTCCATTTTCACAGGTGCAAAGTGAGAGGGCTGGGCTGGGTCTGCCCTAGAAGGGCATAGGAGAAACACCTGGGGGCTTTTCCACTTTGTATTTTCTTCTGGAATTTATACGTGTCTGGGAGTAAACCCTTTTCCCCTTGCATCTTCTGTTCCTACCTCCCTCTCTGCCCCACGCTGAGCATTTTCAGGTCAAAGGATGTCCAAGTTCTCTTGATGTGAAAATGGTTTATGAGCTCTCAGTTTTGCTCAACTTGCCAACGTGATTCTTGTCAGCAAGACTTCTCTTCCCAGGAGAGCTTTAGCAGGTAACTCTTGGAATGGGGAGTTGCCCTAAATGGCCTTTGGTGGGCT
Organism: Glaucomys volans; assembly: GCA_020662805.1. Classification (NCBI taxonomy): domain Eukaryota; kingdom Metazoa; phylum Chordata; class Mammalia; order Rodentia; family Sciuridae; genus Glaucomys; species Glaucomys volans. The sequence continues at coordinate 103,976 of JAJEJO010004668.1, forward strand.
CCCTCTTCTAGGTTTTTCCTGGAGCTGTAGGATTTTTCTGCAAAACATGCTTAACCATAGTGACTTGTTCCTTTGGTGTGTTGTAAGGGGCTAATTCATAAACACAAAGGATCAGGCCATTGAAATAAAGACACTTTAACAATGGAAAAACTGCCCAATGTTTATTGTCTTTTCTCTTCTGGAGCCTTAATTGAACTGTGGGCAGGGAATGTTGGCCCAGTTTCCTTGTGAATTTCTCACCCACAGCGTAGCCCTGTGCCCACCAAGAGTCTGATACATCTGGCATGTTGCTGTAGGTGCCTCTGCTGGGTGATTTGGCCACCATGCCCAGCTGTTAGTGGGATCATTAGAGGGTCTGCCATTTCAGAAGAGGGTCTTTTCTTCCTATAGGTGAAAACTTAATGTGATTTTTCAAGGTGCACATCTAGACCTCCCAGCCCTAGCTGACTCCCCTGCCCCAAGCCCTGAGCCATGTCTGGTGGGCATCAGCCCTGCCAAGAGGCTCTTCCAGCCTCCTGTTGCTCCTCTGTCCCCAGCCTGTGTGGAGAGGAGCCAATGATTTCCTGGGCATAGGGTGGGGGCACAAAAAGACTGGTCTGGAATAAACCGAAAAGTTTACTCTGTGTAGCACTGAAATAAAAAAGCTCATTCAGAAAGTTAATGATTTATTTTATAGTTTCATTATCAGGGTCACATTACTCAATAGCATTTCAAACATGTCATTTGTACAAACTATGGTAATTAAAATTTATAACATACTTCATCAGCAGCATATGAATCTTCTAGCCGGCACTCTGCTGTCATATAAACAGTGTAATTTCAGCTGCAATTCACCCTTTATTGGCTCTCATTTGTGATTTAACAGCCATCAATGACTGTGCTATAAAGAATAAATTAACCATCCGTAAACCTTACGATGACAGGGACAGTCAAATAGACTTAAACGCCTTCCGCCCAGCTCTCGGAGCCAACAGAGAGCAGGTGAAGGCCAGGTAGGCACCAGATCCCTGCATAAAGGACTTTCCTGGCTCCTACTGCTTCCTCTCAGCGGAATGACTCCTGACTGGTTCTGAGGTCCCTCTAGCTGCCACTAGCAAGAGTTTTCAGCTTCTCAGCTCTTGGATATAAATGGGGGGAACACTTCTTCACAGACCCACCTGGGATGGCTGCATTCAGGGACAGACTTAGATCATCTGCCAGTAATCATTGGGACATATGTAGGGGCACTGCTGGTGGATCTAATGACTTGATAGGAGAACTACTGACATCTGGTAGTTGGACTAGCACTGCTAGCCATCCAACCTGGAGCAGGCCTTGTCCTCCCCCAAATGTCTTCGCATCATTCTGCAGTGAGCACACTGAGGCCTGTGGAGAGAAAGACCTTGCTCAGGGCTGTACTGGCTCACAGAGCAGAGCCAGGAGAACCCAGGAGAGCAGTCTGAAGTGGCAACTCCCAGGGCAGGTATGGCTGACTCTTGGTGAGTGACAGTACCACCTGGGAACACTGCTTCCCTGAGGCCACACTCACGGGCGCCCTCTTGGTGAGAGCCCCATGGCTGACACTGTACACAGCTCATAAATGAAGCGCATTGCATTTGTTACTGAGACATCTCCAAGGAGCCTGGGTCATGCAGGCCAATAAAATTGGTCTCATAAATTCATCTCGACATGCAGGATTACTCCAGCCTGCTGAGGTCACCTTCCTGCCCTGATTTATCGCTGGTTTATGGGTTAATAATACTGTTTACTGAGTGTTCTCTTGGTGTCCCTCTGCTTCCCCTCCCCTTCTTGGAGTAGATGCAGATCAAAGCTTCCCTCTGGAAGGGTGTGGTGCAGGGAGGAACAAGTGAGGTGGAGTTGAATCCTGTGCTGTTGGAAAGCAATACTTTCTTTTGCTTTCTTTCTGTCAAGTGACCTGGAGCACTTCAATCCAGTTCTCTATTTGGAATTGAGTGAAGGATGGTGGTTTGAGGGTAGAGGGTTGAGTTCTCACTGTCACAGGGGTACTTGTGATATTAGATAAGAAGGGACTTTTCTGTTTCTTTTCTGACCAAATCTTGAGCTGTTTACGCTCATGTGACTGTGCTTGTCAGTGGTGGAAATCAATGGCCTGTGGTTTCTCTTTTAAAGACCAGAGGATGTAGGTGGAAACAATATGGAAAAAGCCTCACGTGGAGACCCTGAAATTCTCTGAGCTGATTTTTTGACTTTTACAAGCTTCCAAGTGTTACATTCTAGTCTTCATCTGCAATAGTTTGAAAGATGAAAAAAGAAAGAAGTTAGATTTGGGGGGGCTTTTAAAATGGTTCCCTGCATACAAATCTCTACTAACTTTGGTAGTAACATTTCTGTGGGTTTGTGAGACCTTTTCAATGATGTAGTAGGCTCAAGATCGGAGTCCTAGACCATTGCACAATAAATAAAGAAATGAACTGGAGGCCCTGAAGCATCTTGCCTTCTGGTTTTTCCCTCTGGGAAATGCAACCAACCCCTTTTAGTGAAGGTGCTTCAAGGATGGCTTTAATCTGATCTAAATGTCCCCAGGAACTTGGAAGTCTGTGAAATTAGGGGCGGAGCTCTAATGGGACATATCATCTTTAATCAAATTAGCAAACGATTACTGAGCAATTTCTCTGTAAGTTTCAAAGCACCAGGAATTAAGCAGTCCCTGCCCTCAAGGTACAGGTATCTATTGGAGAATAACAATGAGTGACTATTTAGATGATTTTGTCATCACAGTGGAGTGGGGGTATGAAGAGCTTTAGTGAAATGAGAGAGGGAGCCAGTGAGTCCAAATGGGGCAGATCCCAGAAGTGAGTTGGGAGTTGAACAGTCATTTATTCAATCATCAAACACTTCCGAGACCCTCCTTCTTCCCAGGCACTGACTGCCAGCTATTTGAAATCTTTCTTTGGCTGGTGCTTTGGGGCCAATTGCAGCACAAGTCCTAACCCTTTTCCACTAGAGTGACCTCTCTCTGCTCCCTCTCCCAAATCTCTTCTTCCCTCACACTGGGCTGTCATCCAGCCTTGCTGATGTGCCCTGAGAGAGCATTAAGAAGACAAAGTCGCATTCAGAGAACTGGGCCTGCTTCCATTATTGAAGGCTGAGGCGGGATGGGTTGTGAAAGCACACAGCTGCGGAAAGGATGCTTCTGTTACTGGCCAAGACCGGCCCTGATGGGAGCATGATCCTCTTTGGCCCCAGCTAGAAAGTTTGCTTCTTTGCTTCCTGTGCACCCTGGCTGGGAAGATGATTATAGGGCCTCGAGCAGCTGTCTTTAGAGACTCTATCAGGCCCCAGAGGAGGGAGAAAAGAGAGAAATGGGGAGAATGAGGCTCTGCCATATCAAAAGTGTTTAGGACAGATGGTGGTTCTGGGCACCAAGGAACATAGATCCCATAAACTCCAATTGTGACCGCCTTCCCTCTTGCTCTCACAGTGAGGCTATACCAACTAGGGAAAGAGATGAACTGAACACCAGTGATGCAATAGGTGTCTTCCCATAAGTGACCTCATTGCCTCATACAGCATGCCTAAGATTGGCCATATTGACCCCAACTTTTACTAATGGCGAGAGCCCCTTGGAGAAGCTAAGCACTGAGGTCCAAGTCGCATACCTAGTAAATGATTTAGACTAAGATCTGCAAACGCTTGGTCAGTCTCAGAACTGGCCAGTGACACAGAACTGGTCTTAAACCTGGGTCTTCCACTTCACTCTGCTGTTCCCCACTTGACCTACAGGAAGGCCATTAAAAATAAGTACTTTTCCTTTCCAAAGCATTATACTCCCTCTGATAACTAAAAAGCTTTGGGGGAATTTGGGGACAGATGCTACCACCGTGAAGTTATTCTACCTATCTACATCTGTCCAGCCAGCCCTCCGTTCGGTCTGTATGTATCTGTCTCCGTGTAGGTAAATACATCGATGCACATTTGCACTAGAAGCACCAAGCTGGCTATGGTCCCTGGGGTCAGGCGGGTGGAATTCCTTCAATGCCTCTTCAGCGCCAGACCTCCGCAAGCCTTGTCAAGAGCCACCGCCGACTGCGGATTTTCACAGCTGAGTCTCTTATTCCTATGGGGTCGCCAGTTAAGTTCTCTTCTTCCTGGGTTTGCCCAAACCCAATGGTTCTCCTGTACCTGTGGGTCCAGGTACAGTCTCTACACCATAAAGCGCTATTAAACAAAACAAAACAAAAAATAATACACAGGCAAAAGGTTCAGTTAGGCTATACATCAGGGAAGACTCTGAGTTAGAACCGTTATCCGCCATAGGCCAGCTAGTGGACAACATTTGTTGCATTAGACACAGAGGGTAGGTAAGAGAGATAGCAAGATGGCAAGCAAGCCACATGTCACAGGTGGTGTTTTAGTCAAGTTTTTTGCTGCTGTGACTAAAAGACCTGAGAAGAACAACTTTAGAGGAGGAAAAGTTTATTTGGGGGCTCATAGTTTCAGAGGTTTTAATCCATAGACAACAGCCTCCATTCCTGGGAACTTAAAGTGAGGCAGAACATCATGGCAGAAGAGTGTTGGCAGAGGGAAGCAGCCCACGTGATGATCAGAGAGCAGACAGAGACTCCACCCACCAGATACAAAATATATACCCTAAGGGCAAGCCCCAGGGACCCAGCTCCTCGAGCAGTCCCACCTGCCTTCAGTTACCTCTCAGTTAATCCCATTAGGGGATTAATTCACTCATTCGGTTAAGGTTCTCATAACCCAATCATTTCTCCTCTAAATGTTCTTGCATTGTTTCATACATGAGCTTTTGGGGGACACCTCTCATCTAAACCATAACAGGCGGCATACCTTTCCCTGAAGGCACTTCCTATCCAATGTGGGAAACGTGTCCTCTTCAACTCCTAGAAGGGCTGAGTAACTGTGAGGAGCCTCACACTGAGACTGTCAGGAGCCACACATTTTGGTTCCAGGGCTACTGCCACTTAATACCACCTGTGTAGCCTCATGTTAAGTCCCTTCCATGTTTTCACCCCTCCATTTTTCCACTGAGTGGTGGCAGGAAATGATTGAGACAGGACTTGGAAAACTAAGCATTCTTATGATATGGAAGGAAGACTTTGGAGATTGGGAACCTCATCACTCTTGATTTGACTTTGAGGCACCTTCAAAGTTATGCATCAGATTTTGGAGTCTTTAATGGCATGATGTTATGGGCTGAATTGTGTCTCCTCACCCGCTCCCATCTAATTCAGATTTTGAATTTCTAGCCCCAGTGCCTTAGCACGGGATGATTAATGTGTGTGTGATTAAGACATATGGGTTGGTAGTTAAGGTGTGGTTACAGTTCTGGCTTGAGCTGTGTGTGCAATTCTGGGAATAGACTAGGGACAATGGCATGGGTTTCACCTACAGGTTTCCAGGTACCATGAGTTCCCAGTATTTGGAAATATGGTCTAATTTTTTCTTATAAGAATAGATTAGGGCAAATGATGGTACAGAGGGAAGAAGATCATGTGAAGATACGGGGAGACAGCAGTCATCTACCAGCCAAGCAGAGAGGCCTCAGAAGAACCAACCCTGCCAGCACCTTGATCTTGAACTCCCCAAACCTGAATGGAAATGTGAGGAAATAAGATTTCTGTTGTTTATGCCAACCAGACTGCGGTACTTCATTACGGCTGTCCTGGCAAGCTAACACACATGGCAAAATGACTTATTTACCTTGTTTAGAGACACTTTGGAGAATTTTAAAGCAATCTTGAGAGAATGGGGCTTAACAAAGGGACTGCCCAATCAAGGTGTGATCACTGTCTGAACCTGACATGTGCCTGTAATTCTGGAAACACCCTGGGGACCGTTGTGTGGATTTCACCTCCAGTTTTCCTGCTACCTTAGGAGGCATTCTTACTTATTCTCTCTTATTTAAGCCTCACATTAACCCTGTGAAGAAAGGATTGCAATTTTCAATTTGCTGATGAGGCAATAGAAGCCCAGGCAGTGAAGCAGCTTGACCCAAGTCACACTGCTAAGTTCAGCGGAGCCAGGAGTTCTGACAATTGATTTACTTAAAGGTTTTGTTTGGGACCAGTCCAGTAAACATAACTCAAGACCTGAACCCAGCTATAAAGGTGACCCTCTGGAAGAGCAATGTGAATAAATAAATAAATAAATAAAGGTGAGGCACAAGGAAGAATTTCAAAGTCTTTCCCTAATCAGGACAAATGGCTGCGAGCTGGAGGTTTGCAGATAGCTGCCACATCTCAGAACTCAGCCCTTGCCACAAGCCAATGCCTCGCTGGCTCTGAAATTTATGCTGGAATTTAGACAGAGAACACAAATCATCGTAATCTCCCGATGAAAGATCGCTGTCTCTGCAAATGCATTACCTGCTTGGAAAGCGACATGTTAAAAAATACTGATAATATATGGGCACAGGGAGAGCGATTTCCATGCCTGGACACCTCCAGCTAAAATACGCACACCTGCACGAGAGGCGGCAGATGACAGAGTAAGTCACCAGGGCCCAGAAGCAGCTTCCGTGTCTTCTGTGTCGGGCTGCAATTCTGACTCTCTGAACAAAAGACTCTAGGAGCCGGCCTGGGTGCCCCCTCCACTCCTGGTGTCAACCTGACCTGGGGGCATTTGATCCCTCCTTTTCATCCCCAAATCAGAATGTGCTTTGGATTTATACTATGAGGGAGGTAGGTTAGACCAACAGGGTGGGGACTTCCTCCTGGAGGAGGCTCAAAATATTAGCTTATCTTTTCCCCTTTACCCACCCTGGACTTGTTCTTCTTCCCAAACAGCCCCATCAGCAGCCTTCTGCTGGCTTCTTTCCCCTGGGATAGGACACAAAGCTCTTGGCACATGAGACATAGACCACTCTGACTCTGCCATCACAGCTTCCCTCCTCTGTCCTCACCCCTCTCTTTTCTCAGCTGCTCCCTGAAATAACGAGGTGGGGGAGAGTGTGGCGTTGGAGCCACACAGGCCTGCTTTCTGTGATTGTTAACTCCAGCCTCACCACTAACTAGCAGTGTGACCTTGGGCAAGTTCCTTCTCTCTCTAAGGTCCAGCCTCCTTCCAGGCACAGCAGCGCCTCACCGCCCTCTCTCAGCCCCGACTCACTTCCTGTTGTGGCTCAGGGTTGCGTCTTGGTGTTCTCCGCACTGCTCACTCTCTTCCGCTGCAGTGCGCTGCAAGTGCCAAGGCTAGTTTTCCTAGATGCCTCTGCTCAGGAGAAAAGCAATTCAGAGTCTAATGGGCCTGTAGAACAGGTGCATCCCTCTCGCCGTAACGATTACTGGATAAACAAAGCAAAAAGAACCCAAACCCAAGTACATTGTTCTAATGGGGGAAATAATACTTCAAAATGGTCAGAATGTTTACCGACCCCATGAAGGGCAAACGACAAATTGGCACTGAGACTCGCCTTCCCCAGCAGATGTGGGAGAATGAACCTCTGCTGACCTTCGGCCCCTCCCAGGGCCAGGCCCTGTCCTCCTGAGGTGGGTATTGGTGGAAAAGGGATTCAAGAATATCTTCTCTGTCATTTTTCTTCCTTCTTTATAGGAATGAAAAAGAACCCAGGAATCACTGAAGGGAGCTCAGCTAGGAAGCATCTGCACTTCCAGCCATGTTCATGACTGATCTGAAGGAAGAGGGGAGATGGTTGTCAGAGGATGCCCTGGAGGGGATTTCCAAAAGTCTGTTTGGAGGACCTGACTGCTTGTGTCTCTGGTGAGGGCTGAAATGCAGGGTGGCCTGGTGTGTGGCTGTGGCATGGTCAAGGCTTTCCAAATGCATGCTGGAGAGGAGCATTTCAGTCTCTAATGGAGGTGAGCAACAGGTGCATGGTGCCTGCTTCCCATTCACCATTGTTCTCCAAAAATGTTTTTTGGCTCTATAAAACCAAAAGACATTTACAGCACAAAACAAATGCTTTTCGTGCCATGACCTTCTTGTGGTGTGTTAATAAGACACAGAATTCTAGTTTCCCTATAAACTGGAGTCCAGGCTGTTGCTCCTAACCCTCGGGGTTGTCTTCTGTGTCCTTCATATCTTGGCCCTTATCATTTTACTTTGTCCTCCCATGGAATGAGGAGTTTATCAAACAGACACATGGATGTTAAATGCCTTCCTTAGGTCTGGTAGTGCTTACAGAAAATGTAAGCATTCTCTTATAGAGAAAGAAGAGATGTGAAAAAAGACAGTTTAATGAATGATGAAGGGGGAGAAGGGAAGGCCTTAATGACTTGGCCACGACTGCATTTTGAGCAGATGTGTGATAACACACATGCAAATATAATATTCATTTGTCCATCTAAAAAAGTTGTTGGGGCTGGGATGTAACTCAGCAATAGAGTGTGCACTTAGCATGCTATTTACATTTATATTTATATATGGGGGACCTATTACATGTCAGGTACAATCGATAAACTATAAACAAAAAATAGATGCATCCTTGTCCTATGGAACATACATTAAAGAATCACAGGCATCCACGTAAAGGGTAGAGCTGGAGGAATGCTAAGAAGGAGAATTACTTGATCTGATGAGAGCACAACTGGTAGAATTGGATCAAATCCTGGAAGTCATAGAGGGCTTCCCTGAGGAAGTGACAGCGAAGATGAGATCTGAGGACGAATAGGAGTTCACTAAGTGAGGTGGAGAACAAGAGCATTCCAGCCAGGCAGGGCAGCACATGTAAAGGCCTGGGGCTGAAGGACATATTTATAATAGACATAAATAAGGATTAGAATCAAAAGTATGTAAAGGACACTCATAAGTTAATGAGAAAAGCACAATTGACCTCAGGAAAATAGGCAAAACACACCAAAAGACATCTCATGAAGAAGAAAATGTATTTGGCTTATAAACAGATATAGACTTGTTCAATGCAATTAGTGATCAGGCAATTGTAGGTACCATTTTATACTATTTGATTAGTGATGATTGACAATACCAAGTGTGGCAGAGGCTACAGAACTGTAGGGTCTTTTAAGAGGGGCAAGTACCTTGTTTGATTTTGGTACCGGGGATTGAACCCAAGGGCCCTTTATGCTGATCTCCCAGCACTTTTTACTTTTTTATTTTGAGATGCAGTCTTGCTAAGTTGCTTAGAGCCTCCTTAGGTTGCTGAGGCTGGTTTGGATCATGGGATCTTCCTGTCTCAGCCTCCCTGGTGCCTGAGATTACAAGTGTTCACCCAGCAGGCGAATTCTTCCATAATCAGCTTGGAATTACTTCCCAAAGCCATGCTTTCATATAACCTGACATATGCCAAGGAACATACCAAGGGGGCATGTGCAAAATGTTCCTTGTAATATTGTTTATGATAGAAAAAATTAAACCAAGAAAGCAGATAAAGAAAGTATGGTGAGTCCACATGCTGTGGTTTGAATGTCCCCTCCAAAGCTCATGTAGAAATTTAATTGCCAGTGTGATATTATTAAGAGGTAGAACCTTTTAGAGGTGGTTAGGCCAGGAGACCTCTGCCCTGGTGAACAGGATAATGCTGTTATTGTGAGATTGGTTTAGTTATTGCATTAGTGGGATCCTGATGAAAGGAGAAGTGCAGTCCCTTTTCCCTCTCTGTCTTGGGGGCTGTCTTGCCCTTCCACTCTCCTCCATGTGATGATACAGCTCAAAGCCCTCACCAGATTCCAGCATCATGCTTTTGAACTCCCCAGCCTGCAGAACCATGAGTCAAATGAATTTCTGTTTATTAGAAATTACTCAGTTTCAGATTCTTTGTTGTGGCAGCAGAAAATGGATGAAGATACCACACAATAGAACACAAAATGTTAAAATAGATGAACTACCATGACATGCAACAAAATTAATGAAAATTAAAACTTTAAAGCCTTAAAATCTTAATATAATAATAAATAAAAAAGCAAGTTCCAAAAGGATATATTCAAGTCTACTACTGTAAAAAATGATTAGAATTGTTTTTAGAAATGTGACTATGTGTGTGTATACACGCAAACACTACATGCAAACACTACATGCACATGGATATGTGTGTGCGTTTGAGTATGTACTAAAACTCTAAATATTAAGGCAAGGGAATGGTGAAAACAGAGTCAAGGTGATGGGTACCTGGGGTTAATCAGGAAGATTAGATGTGGGTAATGATATGATTAAAGGTAGATTATTATCCAGATCCTTGCTTTTGTTTTGGTTATAGGTTTGAGTGCTCATTACCTTATTTACTAAAATTCATGGATGAATGAATAACTAAACCAGACCATGTATGGCCAATGATGGGTGCGGTTCATCACATGAAGATCATGATTGATTTTGATTCCATTTCTGAGGTTAGAAAATAAGCCTTGCATTTGTTGTAAGAGATTGAATGGACCCAGGCAGAGGGGGAGGGGGTGTGGGATATGAAGTGGTGCTGGCGGGTGGGTAGAGTATAGGCCATGCAGAATCTGATAGATCCTGTTAAGGATTTTGGAATTAAGTGGGTTAATATAATAATGTGATTGTATTTATATTTCGGAAGACTCATTCTGACTGTAGGGTAGATATTTTATTATTGGTGCTGGGAGAGAACGTGGGGAAGGCTGGTTGGGAGGCCACATCAACCCTCTAGGTGAGAAGAGAAGGTAACTTAGATTAGATGAGATGATGAGAAGTAGAAGAAATGAAAACAAGAGAGTAGCAAATAAAACTGATATTGTTGGGTTGGATATGGGGAACGAGGGAGAGAGATGAGACAAGGAGGATACTTATATTTTATTTGTCCAGTAGATGGATGGTGGACCCATTAGTGGGAACCATTGGGAAGAAAGTTTGGTTTTAAACATGATTAATTTGAGTTGATATTGAGACGCTCAGGTGGGCAGCGGATTCTATAGGATGCTATGGAATCTGAGTTAAGGAAGTACAAGAAAGTGAGCGTTGATAGAAATTGTAGAAGTTGATAAGATTGCCTAAAAAGAAACAGTAAAGTGAGAAGAGACAATATAGAAACAAAGCAATAAAACTACCTTAGTAGTTAACTAAATAAAGAAGGCCATGCATGCCCTGTGATAAGAATATGTCCTGAATCTAGGATTATGATTAATCCAGTTTAGAAAGGAAAGCTCTGACCTTTGGACAGATCGTGACTTTTTCAAAAGTAAGACAGGGAGCCAGTGAACCCGAGGTACAGGGAGGATTGGGTGCTGGCAGGTGAGGTGGGCTGGAGTGGTAGACAGGGTCTGGAATATCCAGCATCTCACGGCTCAATCACATTAAGGGTTTTAATTTTTTATTTTTTAATTTGTTCTTTTTAGATATACGTGACAGAAGAGAGAGAGAGAGAGAGAGAGAGAGAGAGAGAGAGAGAGAGAGAGAATATGATGTTTCCCTGTACTAGGAATTGAATCCAGGGGCACCTAACCACTGAGTCATATCCCCAGCCCTTTTTTGTATTTTTATTTAGAGACAGAGTCTCACGGGGTTGTTTAGGGCCTTGCTAAGTCGCTGAGGCTGGCTTTGAACTCACAATTTGCATCAGCCTCCCAAACAGCTGGGATTATAGGCATGCACCACTGTGTCCAGCACAGTAGTATATTTTGACATATTGTACATATGTGGAGTATAAAACTAAGGATTTTGATCTTTACTCTGAAAATATTGAGAAAGCTTTAGAGCATTTAAAATTAAAATTGTGTATTTTTATAATTTGCCTATAATAAAGTGCACCTTTTTAAAGCATCAGTTTAAGGAGATTTGACAAATATATATTCCTGTGTAACTGACCACCACCACAATCAAGATGTGGAACTTCTTCCTTACCTCCAACATCTCCCATGACCCCATTTGGAATCAATGGACATCCTTTCTCCCCATGCTAGTCCCAGGTAATCACTGATGTGCTTGTGTTACTAGAGATTAGTTTTGTTTGTTCTTGAAACAAATGGACTCATACATACTTGTGTTCTTTTTTTGTGTGTGTGTGTGTGTCTGACTTTTTTCACCTAGTAGGGAAAAAATTTAGACTTATTTTTGCTGTTGCATGTATACAATGTTCTTTCTTTTTATTGCTGACTAGTATTCCCTTGTGTGCATATGCTACAGATTGTGTAAACCATTCATATGTTGATGAACATATGCATTTTTCCACATTCTGTCCTTATGTAAAAAGCTACCATGAATATTCATGTTCAAATCTTTAAGTGGACATATGTTTTCACTTTGCTTGGGTAACTACCTAGGACTGAAATTGTTGGGTGCTAGGGTAAATGTAAACTTTACAAGAAACTGCCAAAAGTTTGTTAAAGTGGTTGTGCCATTTTCTACCCCACCAACAATAGATGAGGTTTCCTCTTACCAAGTATCCTTGCCAATACTTGATATTGTTAATATTTTAAATTTCAGTTTTTTTCCTTGGTGTATAATGGTGTCTTATATTGGTTTTAATTTTTATTGCTATGATGATTAATAATGTTAAATGTCTTCCATGAAGCATTATCAGCCCTTTAGTCCATTATTTCATTGAGGGTTTGTCTTTCTTATTATTGAGTTGAATTTTGGATTAGAGTTCTATGTCAAATATATCTATTATCTTTGTAGAGTGTGACTAGTCTTTTCATTTTTAGCTTTTAAGAGTGCCTGTCAAAGCACAGAAAATTGTAGTTTTGATAAAATCCAATTGATTAGGAAGATCAAGATTTTTGTCTAACATTTTCTTCTGGAAATTCTGTAGTTTCAGCTTTCACATTAGTTAGATTGCTTTCTTTGGTGTGCAGATGATTATTAATTTGATATAATCTTTTTCATCTATTTTTATTGCTTGTGCTTTAAGGATCTTATCCAAACAATTTTGCCCATACCAATGTCTTGAAGTGTTTCCCCTATATTTTTTTCTAGTAATTTAATGGTTTTTGGTATTACATTTAGGTCTTTGATCCATGTTGGGTTGATTTTTCTATATGGTTAGAGGTAATTTTTAAAAAATTTATAGCAACTTCTCCCAGCACCTTGGTTGGAAAAACTACTCTGTCCAATGTATATTCTTGGCACCATGTTTAGAAATCATTTGACTGTTGGCATGTGGATTAATTTCTAATTTTAAAATTTTGTTACATTGACCTATCAGTTTTTATGTCAATACCATATTATTTTGGTTACTATAGTTTTGTAGTATGTTTTGAAAACAGGTACTAAGATGCCTCTGTCTTTGTTCTTTTTGCTCATTACTGTTTTCACTATCCTATGGTTCCATATAAATTCTGTGATTGTTCTTTCTATTCTTTTGAGCATTCCATTGATATTTTGGTGGGGATTTCATTAAATCCATAGACTGCTTTCAATTGTGTGGACATTTTAAAAACATTGTTTCTTCCAATCCATGAATGTGGACCATTCCATTTTTTTGTATTCTCCTCAATTTCTTTCATTGATGTTTTATGATTTTCATTTTAGATATCATTCAATACCTTGATTAAATTTATTTCTTCAAATTTTATTTTATTTTTTATAGTTATGTGAATGGGATTGCTTTTAATTCCTTTTTCAGCAAGTTTGTTTTGGTATAAAAAAGTGCTATTGTTTGTTGTGGGTTGGTTTTATATCTTGTAGATTTACTGAATTTGTTTATCAGTTATACCAGTGTTTTGGGGAAGTCTGTAGGTTTTTCTACATAGAAAATCATGGCATCTGCAAACAGGGATAATTTGATTTCCTGCTTTCCAATTTGAATACCCTTTATTTCTTTCTTTTGTCTAACTGCTTTTGCTAAGAATTCTAATACTATGTTGAATAAAAGTTATGAAAGAGGACAAACTTGTCTTCTTCCAGATCTTCAAAGAAACACATTCAGCTTTTTCTGTTTAGTATAATATTTGTGATGAGCTTGTCATATACAGCCTTTATGGTGTTTAGTTACATTCTTTCTCTACCTAATTTGTTGTTTTATCATGAAGGATGTTGAATCTTATCAGCTGCTGTTTCTGTTGAGATGATAATATGGTTTTTGTTCTTCATTTTGTTGATGTGACCTATTATGCTTACTTATTTGAATATGTTGAGCCATCCTTGTATCCCTGGGATAAACTCCACTTGATCCTGATATATAATCTTTTTGATGTGTATTGGATTCAGTTTGCCAGTATTTTTGGGAGAATTTTTGTTTCTGTGTTTGTCAGGAATATTGGTCTGTAGCTTTTTTTTTTTTCCTTGTTGTATCTTTGTCTGGTTTTGATATAAAGGTAAACCTGGTTTTGTAGAATGCATTTCAGTTTTTTGGAACAGTTTGAGAAGAACTGGAATTAGTTTTTCTTTAAATGATTTATAGACTTCAGCAGTAAAGCTGTGGGAAATGTGCAATTATTGCTTCAATCTCATTCCTTGTTACTGGTCTATTTAAGTTTTCTATTTTTTCTTTGGTTCATTTTTGGAAGGTTGTATATGTCCAGGAATTTATCTATTTCTTCCAGGTGTTCCATTTTTTTTTAGTGTATAATTTTCACAATAGTTTCTTATGCATTTTCATATTTCTGTGGTGTTCATTGTACTGACTCTTTCATTTCTAATATCAAATTGTTCTCACAATTATAAAACATGCTATTGGTTTTTGTATTTTGACCTTGTATTCTGTGACTTGGCTAAATTAACTTATTGGTTGTTAATGATTTGAAATTTATTGAGCATTTACATGAATATGAATATTTGTCCAGGTTGCCAATTTATTGGTATGAATTTATTAAGAATATGTTCTTATTATTCTATTAATATCTGCAAAATTTCTAGTGATGTCTCCTTTTTCGGAAACCAGAGGGTTATTTATATATATTGCATTTACCTACATATTTATTTTTCCCAATATTGCACCATATTTTGTACAGAGAAAGTTTTCACCTCTTTTATTTCACCTCTGCCCCAAATCCTTTCATTCACATGTCTTCTTGTTCAGTTCCAGCAATGAATCCTCTCAACTTTTGTGTGAGAGTTTTATCTTTGAATCATGTTTTTCCCAGGTGTATAATTTCATTTTTTGATTTTTAATTTTGATACCAGGATTGAACTCAGAGGCACGACTGAGTCACATCCTCAGCCATTATTATTTTTTTATTTTGAGACAGGGCCTCACTGAGTTTCTGAGACTGGCTTTGAACTTGTGATTCTCCTGCCTCAGCCTCCCAGGCTGCTGAGATTATAGATGAGCACCACCATACCTGACTTAAGTGTGTAATTCTAGATGTAGTTTTTTTTTTCAGCATATGAAAGTTCTTTTCCATTACCTCTGGTTTGCATTGTTTCTAATGAGTAACACACACCAGTTATTCTCTTCCCTCTGTATGTTAATATATCTTATTACTCTGTTGTTTTTAAGATTTTTTGGTCATTGGTTCTTGTGCATTAAATTATGATGCACCTTTGTTGATCCTACTTTGGGTTCATTGAACTATGAACTCAAGTTCATAGCTTTCTTCAAATTTGAAAACTAGCTGTTACTTTTTCAAACCTTCCCCTTTCCTTCCACAACCTTTTGGGAACTCTCATTATGTAGTTACTGTTCACTATTGTACTCCAGGTCATTGAGGCTCTGTTTATTTATTTAGTTTTCAGTTTCTGCCCACCTTCATCCTTTAGTCTGGATACTTTCTTTTACTATTTTTAAGTTCATTGGTCTTTTCTTCTGCAGTGTTAATCTACCATCTAATTTCCATTTCTTAAACCTAAGTTATATTTTGCATATCTACAAGTTACATTTGGTTTCTTTTTAATATTTTATTTTGTTTTCATTGTGTTAATGTTTTTATTTAAGATTTTTTTCATAGTTATACAACTGTTTAATATTTTTGTCAACTTGTTTCATTATCTCTGTTATCTCTAGGTCTGTTTCTATGGTCTGATTTCTCTCCTGACTATTCTTCTCAGGTATAATAATTCTTGATTGCATATGTTTGATGAAATAGTAAGTGTCTTAATTTTATAGTATTCATTTTTAGAATGTGAAGGAAGCTAAATTGCTGTGGATCAACTTAATCCATTGAATTATTTTTTTTCTCCAGCTTCTTCAGGTTTGGTTTGGAGTAGCTTCTATTCCACGGCTAGTGTATTCTACTTATTTGGTGTGACCTTTTTTGGAGTTTCTACTGAGTCCTGTAGACATCAGCAAGCTCTTGCTAGTCTGGTTGATTAGAACTTGAACATATCTTGGCCCCTATGAACTCTGGCAATTGTCTAGCATATAGTACTCTGGCAGTCATTCTTTGCCCACCTCATGAAGCCTCACCTTAGTATTTAGCCAAAGACACATCCCTTTTTCTATGTAGCTCCCTCTTTTTTGATGTTCTGCACTGCAAATTCAAGTCACCTTTACTTTTCGAACTTTATTCCTATTGAATGAATTCACTGAAACTCTGTGGTCTGCTAGTATTTTCGTTCCTTTTAATGAAATCCAGAAGGTACCTGCCAGCAAAAGTTGGGACGATTGTAGGCTCACCTTGTTTGTTTTCATTCTCTCAGCATTCTCAGTCTGTTATGCCTATTTTCAAATGTCTGAAATTAGTTTTTAATGCAATTTTCCTGGTTTCCTAGTGTTTATGGCAAGTGTGCAAATCCAGTTCCAGTTAATTCAACATAGAAGCAGAAGTCAGGATTGTAGATTCTGAGACTAAGCAGAATTACAAGAGCCTATGAAGGAGACTGAGGAAATGCCAGACAGAAAGATGGAAACTTAAAAGAGTTCTGAGAAGAGGGGAGTGTACCATGATGTTGGATACTGTTGAGGAGTCTGGTAAAATTTAGACTAAGAGGTATGTATTGAACACAGTATCCCAGAACTATGAGTGATTTCCCAGACATGTATTTCTTAGGAACAAATTGGAAGTTAGATTGCGTGGGTTGAAGAGAGATTAATAGGTAAATTTATTGGTTAAAGCAATACTAGCTGATGCAATAAATAAATACTAAAATTCCAGTGCCTTTACAAAATAGAAGTTAATATATTCCTTTCATAGCTGAGGCATTTGGATGCTGCTGCTCAGTGGGCAGCTTTCCTTCCTGATGTGATCCAGGGAACCAGCCTTCATCCTTTTTGTGTTTGTATTACCCCCCATTGGACCTCATCCTTGCAGCTGTCCCCAACCAGCTGGTCAGAGGGGAAGCAGCAGAGAAAAGGCTATATCTTGAAGTCTTTGCCTGAAGTTATATACAACTTCTGCTTATTTTTCATTGATGGAACCAATTACATGACCGTGCTTAGATGCAAGGGAGGCAGAAAATGTAGTCACCAACTCTCTACAATGATTAGACAGTTTTGGGGCAGCAAGTCATTTGCTGTCGTGGTAGAGGTGATGCTCATGAAAAGTTTGCACTAAATGGCAGGGAGGTGATTAGTTCAAGGTGGGATAGGGGTGAGGAGTTGAGGGCATTGCTTTTTATTTATTTATTTTTAATATGTGAGACAGGTGCATATTTTCAAGTCCTTGGGGATGATCCAATTCAAAGAGAGAGAGAGGGAGAGAGAGAGAGAGAGAGAGAGAGAGAGAGAGAGAGAGAGAGATTGATTGAGATTGAGCCTACAAGAAAAAAATAGGATGAATAGGATGAAAAAAGACAGGGTCTAAGAATATGATATGCAAAGCCCAAATGCAAGGATTGGCTTCAGGGAGGATGGATAATTATTGGAAGGGGAGAGGAGAGCATGGGGGCATAAATAGATCTGTATGCTTAGTAATATGAACCCAGGAGTTCCTCTATTCTGACATCTATTTTTGTTTGTTTCGAGAAAACAGGAGAAGTTGAGGAGGATGTGTGGAGTATAGGAAGTTTGTGGAGAGTGACAATTTGAAATCCTTCTTGCTTTGTTCAGTACTCACGATATAGTAGGTGCTCTATAAATATTTGCTGAATCCATTGATAAGTGCATTGCCTTTCCCAATATTTTCAGGATAGAATCTGGGGATTGTTATGATTAAATAAGGGCTTTTTCCCTTGCCTATGAGTGGGCACCAAAATCTTGCTGCAAATCAGGCGCCCTTGATCAGAATTCAGTATCTGGCAGGTCCATCTTCTGCCACACCAAGAGGGGCTTGGTCACTGAATATCTAAGGATTCTTGTCTATAAATTGCTCCTTTGACATTTTCACCTGCTGCCAACAGCTGCACAAGCCCCCGGGGCAGGATGGAGGTGGGAGGCGTGTGTGGAGGAGGGTGTCCTGTTTCCAGTAGGCTTCTGGCCTCTCCCTGTCCGTGCATGGGAAGAAAGCCATGGCCTTTGCCTCTCCTTTCCTCTTTCTACTGCCTCCAGTGTAGAAAAATCAGACCTTGGATTTGACAGGCACCTGCTTCCTGCTGCATGTACTTAGAACCTGAAATGAATGAAGGAAAGGTGGGCACTCCCCCAGAAAATAATGAAATTATAAAATAAGCAAACTGGAGGCCTCAGAAGATGGATTCTGGGTCCCTCTCCCAGGGCCACCACACTGCCTGCCACCTTCCACCCACCCCTCATATTCTCTCATTGTTTCTCCTCCACCCTGCTTTCCTCCTTCTTCCTTCAAAGCCCCCTTTCTCCTGAGCTCTCCCCCTCTGACCTGCCAGGGGCAGCGGGTGCAAGTGACCTGCAGCCAAGGGCTAGGGCGGCTTCCTGGTGCCTGTTGTTCCCTGTTATTTTCATTCCCCTGTAATTCGAGGGGACAGGTGAGATGTGCTTCAAAACACTGTAATCATATTTTAAATGGAAATGAAATGTGTGAATTAAATGTAAATTACAGTAGAATGGAAGGACAATCACTATTAGTTAAGGTCTGACACCTATTTTTGCAGACCTTGCCCAAACGCCACGACTTGTTTCCCCACACGTGTGATGAGAGGTTGTAATTATGTGGCAGCTGCTCGAGCCGTTGGACTGATGCTAGTTACTGGATCATTTGTGCCAAGGGGGTCTGCTGTGGGGCTGCGTATGTATTTTAAATAGATATGGACTGCTGTTGGTACTATAAAATTACCCAAAAGAAATGATATTTTTATACAAGGGCCGTGAAAAGAAACCTTTTTTTCTTCTTGTTTTTCCCTTGGAAAGGTGAGGCGGTAATATAAAGGGACACTTTTATATAGTCAATTTATTTACGGATTCTCCATTTGCTTTTATATTGGAAAAATATGTGCTGTGCCAATGAGTTGCAATTTTGCCCTCAATCTTGGTCTGCCTCCCTCCCACCCAGCGCTGAGAGCCTTGCAGGCTCCCAGCCGAGCCCACATGTATAACCATTCATGGAAGACTTTTTTAAGACAGTACCAGCTCTTTGTTATAATTCCTTGCAACAATGAAGGGGATAATTTTATTATCTATCTACCCCATACCATGACAAACGGCAAAAGAGATTTAAAAAAAAAATCACTGCATTCTAATCGGTCCATTTTCTTGTTTTGTTTTGTGTGGACACGATGACAGGCTGATTGAGTGCTCTTTCAAACTTTCTAAGCCATGTCCATGGTGTGTTGCAGAACTCTCAGGGATAAGTGTAAATCTAGATAAACTAGATAAGGTCAGGAGTATGGGAAGATCAGTAAATCCATTAAAAAGGAATCTATTTACATGCCCATTGTTGATTTTAGTCTTGTTTGCTTCAACTAAATTCCTCCGACTCCATTGGAGCAGTCAGCAGATAATATATGTTGAATAATCATGTGTGTCATTGAATTTTACAAATCTTGCATTTTTGAAGCAACAAAGATGCAAGCTCAGTCGATATTTTGTTCTTGTGGACACTTGTAATTAAGGTATAATGTCTAGCCTGTGATAAACAAAGATTCCATCCTAAAAAACCTCTGGAGTCTAGCCAGTCACTTCTCTGCCCTTGGCCTTGGACCAGCTCCTCATCCACAACCCTCTCCTAGATCCCCACAGAGGGCTCTCGAACTGCACACATTCCACACCACTGTCTGAGCTCCTGCTCCAAATGTAGCTCTGATTGTGTCACTCACTACTCTGATGAGAAACCTCCAGAGGTAGGGTCAGGGGTCCTTGCTGTGGCCTCCCAGAAGTGTTCCTTATCCCCAGTACTCCAAGGACTTTCCTCTGCCCAGGCTTCGTCTATTTTCACCTCCTCTGTCTCCTAATCTCTTTTACTCTTGAAGGTTTCTCTCTGACTTCTCTTTAAGGATGAAACTATTCCAATATCCCTGCAGGCTGCTATTTACCTTGGTTCTGGGATGTCCCAGAAAGTCCCATGTGTTAAAGGCTCAGTCACCAGCTTGTGTGCTATTAGGAGATGGTGGAACCATTAGTGGGTGGGGCCTAGTGGAAGGAAGTTAGATCATTGGGATTGTGCCCTTGAAGGTGATGTTGGGATCCAGTCCCTTCTTGTCTTTTTCTTTTGGTTTCCAGGAGCCATGAGGTGAACCACCTGCTTAAACCATGTGCTCCCACCATGATGCATTGTGTTGCCACAGTTCCAAAGCAATGGGGCTAAATTACCATGGACTTAAACCTCTGAAACTGGGAGTCTAAATCTTTCTTCTTTTTAAGTTGATTTATTTCAGGTATTTGTTATAGCAATGGGAAGCTGACTAACACCCAGACCAAACCAAGTGCATAGTTGCTGTGGTTCCAGACCTGCTGCCTGGACTATCCAAATCATGACTGAATTCATACATACCCACCTCTGGTGTGGGCCCACCACATGTCTGGCCCCAAGAACATGTCTCCTGTAGAATTCCATAATCAACCAGCAGCTTTGTGGGTGGTGGTCATTTCTTTTTGGCAAGTGAAGGTGCTAAAATAAATAAACTCAATATATGCTAACTTTTTAATTCCCTGTTTTCCTCTTCTGTTGACATCATCCATCTTCATTTTTAAGTAGAACACAAAACCACTGCATATAACACAATGTGATCCACACTGAGTATCTCCCTTTATATTTCATTATGTCTACCATCACTTTGTTTTTGCTCATGTGGAAGGAAAATTAGTTGGCAGCATGTGTTCTGAATGTAAATCCCATCATGGTACTGGCCTCCCTAATTCAGAAACTCTGCCTTGGTCACAGAAAGATTGCTTAGGATGGGTCAAAAGACATAAGAAAATTTCCATGACTTGGTAGGAATAGTTGAAAGAGGGAGTTGGTATTTCTTAAGGTCCCCTCAAATCTTATTTCTTCTCTAAGAAACAGAGAAGGCATTAGGATAAGCACTGTATAAATAAAGACAATGATTCAGAGTGATGATCCAAATAAGAGAAATTGAGATAGTGGGAGATTATGTAATCACAGCCCTGAAACCCATGACCTTTCAGTAGATGGTGGCATGTCTGACAGGTGTCCAAGAAGCAAAGTTGTTTTGAATCAAATAGATTTAGTGAGTATCCCATGAAATCATCATCCCTATGCAATTTATTATTTGGAAGCCTGGATGTTTCCACTGGGGACAGTAGTTCTGATTAAGATTTCCTTGGGGTGCAGGGGTGAGGTATGATGTGGTCAGAGCAGCCCTTACTTTTGACCACGCCCATGTCATAATGGCTCTGTCAGTCTCCACATTCTTCACTAGAAAATGAGTTGCCAAGTGTCCTTCTGATTTGAACTAGAAGTCAAGATGGTGCAACCAACTCCCAGAAAACTCAGCCACCAGATCAGCTTTTCCTATTAATACAACTAGACAGCCCCTGCAAACCTGGGATTTATACTGGAAAATCTTGGTCTCGTGAGGGCCCAGCTCAATTTGTGCAGAAATTCCACCAACAGTGGAGAGTTGATTTAGTGTCAGAAAAGGGTATTTGAAACAAGTGCGTTTTCCTTTATGAGTCTTTTAACATCAGGAGAGAAATACAGTTGATTGCAATTGATTTGTATATGTGGCTCTTTGTGTGAAGTGTCACAGCATGTTTTATAGGAAGACAGAAACAAAGAAGAGCAAGGCATAAAAATCATTCTTCTGGAAGATGCAGAACAGAGAGAACAAGCAAAAACATCTTCCAGGACAGGGTTTGGCTCTCCAGGTGAACATGCTTGCTCTCTCTGCTCAGCTGCTTACTTGCTGTAGGACCTTGGCAAGTATTGTGAGGTCTTTGCCTCAGTTTCAATATCTGTAAAAGGGGAACAACAGTAAATAGTGCCTCCCTTATAGGCCCCGGAGTACATGAACTCAGTGCATCTGATGGTATGGGCACAGTGCATGCCATATTTTGGTGCTCAATAGATAGTAAAAAAAGGAAAAAATGTACAAGGATTGGGAGTGTTGTAGGGCAGAGAGGCCCTAGGGAGTCAGTTATCCAATTCTTACTTCTTCTGGGGTTGAAGCTTTAAAAGTTGTGAGGTGGGGGCTCCAGGCATTCTGTCCTTGACCTCCTCTGGGTACCTTTGTTCTTCTGTGTCATCTCCCTTCCTACGAGCTACATCCAGGAAATGGCCTTACAAAAGTCCATCTTCCTTAAGCATAACAGTCTAATGACAGTTTAGAGAGTGCTCCACATGGGAGCACCCCCAAAAGAGGACTTAAACTGTTCCCTTCATGGGTAGAGCTCTTCACAATTTTCAAAATG
Source organism: Glaucomys volans (assembly GCA_020662805.1). Lineage (NCBI taxonomy): Eukaryota > Metazoa > Chordata > Mammalia > Rodentia > Sciuridae > Glaucomys > Glaucomys volans. The sequence goes on from JAJEJO010004668.1 coordinate 126,432, forward strand.
TTTTCACCCATATTACTTCATTGAACATTCTCAACCATCCCATGAGTTAAGGCAGGGGTTGATTACTCCTATTTTTAAAATGAAATACAGACACAGAAAGTTAGGTAACTTTTCTAAATTTGTATTTTCATTTCATAAGTATAGTTTGAGGTTTGTATCATGACTCATCCAAAAATCACACAATTAATAAAATGAGAATCTGGGGCCAGATTTTGTGCATTCTGACTCTAAATCGAGTGTGTTTGGATAGTAAGAAAGAACTCTGAGTCAAAGAAAATACTAATTGTGGAATTTTGGAATGAGTCAACACCATCAGAGTTTGGGGCGGGGGCACTTTACCAGTGTCTTTGCTTTAACATCTTTTGGAAATCTGACTGTGGGTGGGAAAGGCCTATCCCTGCCAAGACTTATTATGCCAATAGCAAAAGTTCAGATTTCTCTTGGTCTTCCACTTTCTGAGTGTGTCTGCATATTCCTTCACTCTCTCTTCCACTAAGATGCCTGCATTGGTTATTCCCCACTGTGTAACAAGTCACCCCAAAACAGCAACTTTAAATAGCAAAACAATATAGTATTTCACAATTTCTGTGGACTGGGAATCTGGGTATCACCTAGCTGGACTGTCAGCTTCATGGTCTCTCATAAAGCTGCTCGAGGCTTGGCAGGGCCTGCTATCGTCTCAGAGCTCACCTGGTGCATATTAACTCTCCTAAGCTCATCAAGTGGTTGTTGGTGGGACTTAGTTTCTCTGGCCTCAGTTTGTCAGTGGTTGCTGCCTGGAGCCTTTCCTCAGTTTCTTATCATGTTACCTTTTCTACAGGACAGCTCCCGATATGGCTTGCTTCATCAGGGTGCGAGAGAGAGGAGAGAGAAAGAGAGAGAGAGAGAGAGAGAGAGAGAGAGAGAGAGAGAACTCACAACCTTTTGTAACCTAATCTCTGAAGAGACGTACCATCCTTTTGCTGTATTCTGTTCATTAGATATGAGTCATCTAGTCTATTCCACATTCAAGGAGAACAAATTTTACTGGATGTGCATACTAGCAGTTGCTGGTCAATGGGGGTCCTCCTAGAAGTCTGCCTGTCACAAGCCTTCCTTTGTAGGGAGCCAGACACTAACAACTTCATTTGCCAGTTTCTATTCTGAAATGAGTAGCATGTCCTCCTAAACTCGTGGCAGCAGTTGTTGAGGGTGCTAGTCTGATTCAAGTCCCCAGACAACCAACTCTATAATGAAGCAAATTGAATTAAGTCTAATGGCATATCACCAATATCCAAAGGTGAGCAGGAATGAATGAGAAAGAGCATGTCTCCACATTGGGCAAACTTTCAATTCTTTTTTTTTTTGTGGTACTAGGGATCAAACCCAGGAACATTGTACCTCTGAGCTATATCCCAGCTTCTCCTTATTAAAAACTTTTATATTCGTGACAGAGTCTCCCTAAGTTGTCAAGGCTGACTGAGAACTTGTGAACCTCCTGCTTCAGCCTCCTGAGTTGCTGGGATTACAGGAGTGTTCCACCAGCCCTGGCTTCAATTTCTTTCTTTTTTTTTTTTTTTTCAAGTGATTCTGATGATATGCAAAAGCACAGGACAAACACTTTCAAAACAGCAACAGGGCATCTCTTGTCCTGGTGCTACCACCTGGTGCCAAGGTAGGGCCGGGTCAAATCCGGGGGTGTCGATGCTGATGGGTCCCCAGGTGGTGAAGATTATACGTAGAGAGGACAGCCCAGCCTGTCTGGCCCAGCAGTCATTCCTAAGGGGACAGCTCTAGACAGCCTTGAAATCAGAGCCTATTGTTGCTCAGAAGTGTTGGGTCCCACGTGCCCAGACTCACACCATCAGTTTGGCAAGTTCATTTTATTTTCATTCATTTAATCGCTTCTGTCAGCTGTTTGTTTTACGAGGAGTTAGTTTCATTAGCGCTACCAAGCCCACGTGCTAACCCAGCAGACTTGAGCCCTGGGCTGATATCGGTTTTTCCTCCAGTGTATCAGGCAGTGCAGAGAGCATAGAAAGCCCTCCTGGCATGTGCTGCCCAGCATGGACTAGCAAGTTCATTAAGCCTTCATCTGTAACCGTGTCACTTCCTTATGTAAAAGCTACTGCTGGCTCCCTGTTGGTCCACAGGAAGTGCCAAGCTCGTTGGCATGACACAGTCTGCCCCTGCAGGTGCCTCTCCAGCTGCCCGTCTGGACCTCCTCTCCACACAACAGCTAGCAACCTATACCACCTGATGCTGCTGGAATGAACCATACACTCTCTGGACTCTGCTCTTTGTTCACGCTTTTCCCTCACTTTGGGATGAATGTTCTCATTGCCTGACCCCCTTTTGCTTATCTCTGCCCAGCAACCTCCTATGAATTCCCCAAGGCCCAGCTGAAATGCCCACTCTCCTTAGGAACTTTCCCTGGCTTCTTCCTTTACTTTTGGTCAGAATGCGTGAGTGTACAGCAATTGCCATAGCACCCCACCCACATTCCCTTGGCATTTACCGTGCTTGTATATGCCTGCATGACCTCTAATTGCCAGCACCCACAGTTCTTTGTCTTCAGACTTTCTCTGTTGGCCCTCTCTGCCCATGTACAGGGTAGGTTGGCAGCATCAGGCATCATGTCTGTAGAGCAGCCTTCTACCCCTAGCTGATGGTGCCTTAGCCCCTGGGCTGTTGTTTCTGAGATGCACATTCTGCAGTGGCCCCCGCTGCAGGTTTCCATTGGAACCTGGATCTACTGTCCGCAGTAGAAATGGGGTAATAATGCACCCCTGGTGGCTCCCTTCCTTTCCCTGCCGTACTTTCCCAATCTTACATCAATTTACTCAGTTCCCCTCCCAGATAATCTCTTTGTAGCTGAATCTTTGCTTTCAGGGTCTGCTTCTGGGGGGAATCCCAACTAAAACCAATGCTCATCCGCTCTTGTGTGTTCTCTATAAGTCTATCGTCATCCCTGTTATATAATGTTTGTGTTGCCTCCACCATGACCTCCTTGAGGGCAGGAACTCTCAGCATGCCCACACCTGGTGCAGTGCCTGGCACTCACTCAGGGCTCATGCTCTGGTTGATTATCTTGAACTCACCTTCCTAATTCTTAAGTTTTTCAGTTTTCAAGGAGCTGCTAGAGCTTAGGCATTCTTCTTGCACCAAAGAACGGAATGACCAGACCATTCTGGTATCTTGCCCACTGTAGACTCCACCATCCCTATGTTTATTTGTGGTCAGAAGTTTTCTCAGACTCTATAGAGCCAAGTGACAAGAGCAGTTCTGTGCCAGCCACTCTACGAGCACTAGTCCTGGTCTGGTATAGCATCTAACCTCATCTACTTTATCAGGATTCTACTGCTACAAATGAGAAATTGGGAGGAAAGTAAATGAGGTATTGGAAATAATCCCATCCTGCCAAGTGCTAATGCCCCAGAGAAAGAAGGAGGACAGATCTGCTGAGTCATTGTGGAGATAAATTAGATATCTGCTGAGCTACAATCACATATGTTTTCTGGTCAGGTTTGGGACTTCGGAGCAGAATTGTCACCCTGCTTGGAAGAATAGTGTTTAAACAAGGAAAGAGGTAGAGATGGGCATTTTGGAAAGGTGAATAAAGTTCTCAACAGAAAATCTTATTTTTGGTGTTGTTGCTACTTATTTATTTAACACATATTAATTATGCATGCTAATGGGATTCAGTGTGGTATTTCCAAACGTGGTGCATTGATCATATCTGAATACTATTTTTCCACCCTTGCCTCTCCCTGCCCCTTAGCACTCCTTTTAGTTGCTAGTAATCAGTATTCTACTTTTAGGTTAATTTTTTTTTTTTTTTTTTTTTTTTTTTTAGTTTCCACATTTGAGAGAGACATGATGTCCTCCATTTTCATCCATTTTGTTGCAAATGACATGATTTCCTTTTAATTTAGTGCTGAATAATACTTTATTGTGTACATATATCATATTTTCATCTTTTCTTTATCCATTCATCTATTGATGGGCACCTAGGCTGATTCCATATTTTACCTATTGTGCATAGTGCCTGAAAACCATCAGCAAGTCTTTACCATAGTAGTCTTCTGAGATGATAATTTTGTTTACTTTTTGTTTTACATAGCAGTCCCCCTGCAGCCATGGTTTCACAGTCCATAGTTACCAATAGTTTATTATAGTCTGAAAAATATTAAATGGAAAATTCCAGAAACAAACAGTTCACAAGTTTTAAACTGTGCTCTGTTCTGAGTCTTATGATGAAATCATACTCAGTCCTACTTCATCCTGCCTGGGACATAAATCATCCCTTTGTCTAGTGTATCCATGCAGTGTATGCTACCTGCCTGTTAATCCTTTAGTAGCTGTCTCATTTATCAGATTGACTGCTGCTGAGTCACAGTGTTTGTGTTTAAGTAACCTTTATGTGTTGTCCTAGCACTATGTCACAACGCCTATAACATTTACCTTACTTCATCTCATCCCATAGACATTGTTTAATCTTGCATCATCACAAGAAACAGGATGAATACAGTATAAGATATTTTGAGATAAAAACCATATTCACATACATTTTATTATAGCATATTGTTATAACTATCATATTTAATTATCATTTTTATTAATCTCTTCCCATACTTAATTTATGAATGAAACTTTATCATAGGTAGGTATGTATAGGAATAAAACGTAGCAAATACAGGGTCCAGTGCTACTTGTGGTTTTAGTCTTTGATTAGCGGTCTTGGAATCTATTTCCTATCAATTAATTGGGGGGGGGCTACATATTTACTTTACTTTATTTCCAAGTGAAAGAGAAAAAGAGACCATGGAGTAGTTCACTGCCCTTCTTGTCGAGTCATCTGAACAAAGAAAAAGTTCCAGTCACAGTGTGAGAAACATAGAAGCATTCTGAGGAGGCCTGCTGAGCTCCATAATGGAGGGAAAAGTCTACAACTTGTTTGAAGTCAACCAGGAAGATGGGCATCCTGGCAACGGGGCTCATGGCCTGGTTGGCCTTTGAGTCTGATTTGGTGAGTACCTCTCTTGCCTGTGGGGCTTGAGAGTACTTCTGTTGAGTTGGAAAGGTGATAACAAGATTGTGTTAGCTTTCTATTACAACAGAATACATGAGAAAATAAAGCTATATAGAGGAAGGGTTTGTCTTGGCTTGCAGTGTGGAGGTTTCAATCTATGACTGATTGGCTTCATCGCTTTGGACCGGTGTCAAGGATGGACATCATGGCAGGGAGTCTGCGATAGAGTCAACTCTTCATCTCATAGGCAGCGATGCAAAAGAAAAAGAGGAAGAGAACAGTATTTCACCCTCTCCTTTGAGGATAAGCCCCCAATGTCCTTAAGTCCTCCCACTAAATCCCACCCCTTAAAGTCTCCATCACCTCTTAACAGCACCATAGGCTGGGGACCAAGGCTTGGACACATGGGCCTTTGAGGGACATTCCAGATGCAAACTGGCAAACGCCTCCTCTCAACAGTGCTGATGATGTCTCTGGCCCTTTCCTTATTCTCTCTGAAGTTCATATCTGTGGGCTTTTGAGCCCAGGTGAGTCACTTGTTGAAAGTAGATCCCAGTCCTGAGAAGGGATTTTCTAGAAAGTCCTTAATGAATTGCAACGGCCTTGTGTACAATGAAGGATAGAGCAGTGTGGGTCATACCAGGTCTCAGGTTGCCAAAAATCTTTTCCGGAGGACTCTTCTGAGGTTAATCCTTTGCACTTTGATTTTTAGAATTAAAACTCTTTCTTTTATGAAATAAAAATATACAATAAGTTTTAGATTAATGTGATTTATTAGGTCAAATGAGAAGTTGTCAACCCTGTCATTTTCAACGCCCCCTTTAAAAATGTTTTGAATATATCTGTAATATATGAGAGAGAAATGATTCCTAGGCAGAGATGAAGGATCCCTAAAAGTCCCAACCCAAACCTGACTTTGACTTTCTCTAAGGAAGTGCACTGTGTACACACATGCCTGTTTCTCATGTGAGCAGAATAAGGGCAGAGACCAAGCTGTCTAGCTTCACAGAGACCCACGGATAGAAGTGATTAGAAAGATAAAATTCTATGGAAATTGCAGCTGTCTGAAAAAAAATAACTCTTTGTAGATGTGGTTAAGCATCTCAAGCTGGGGAGTTTGACTTGAATTATCCAGGTGGGCTCTAAGTGAAAGCATATGTGTCCTTAGAAAAGAAAAGAAGGGGGAGATTTTACACAGAGAAGAAGGAGAGGTGAAAACAGCTGAAAGATTTGAAGGCACTGCCTTGGAAGACTGGACTGATGCAGCTCTAAGCCAAGGAAAGCTGGGGGCTGCCACATTCACCCCTAGTGCTCCCCGGAGGGAACAGGTTCTTGCTAATGCCTTATTTCTGCCCGATGGTACTGAATTTTGGATTTCTGACCTCCAAAACTATGAGAGAACAGATTTATGTTGCTTTAAGTTGGTCATTTGTTGTAGCAGCCACAGAAACTCATACAGGAGTGCAGAGTGTGTGTGGCTTTAGGGCAGGGACTAATCCTGTATTTCTTTTGTCTTGTCCTTGCCTTAAATATAACATAGCTACCCTTATCTGTAGGTAGAGATGCCTTGGTACCTTTCTCCTATTTAAGATAATTCGAGTCTTCTAGATTTATCTAGATTTAGTCTTATAGATACTTCCTGTTACCAAGTTCTTTGGGGATAACTAACCCTGGTCTTTGTTTGTTTGTGTGGTACAAGGGGTTGAAATTAGAGGTGCTCTACTAATCAGCTACAGTCCCAGTCCTTTCTTTTTTATTTTGAGACAGGACGTCACTAAGTAGCCCAGGCTGACCTTGAACTTGCAATCCTCCTGCCTCAGCCTCCCAAGTTGCCAGGATTACAGGGTTGTGCCATTGTGCCTGGCATCCCTGGCTCTTCTAAAGTTCATCTCTCAAAACCCTAGTCTGTCTTGATGTCACACAGAGAGACAGAGAGGGATGTTCTTTCTAAGGCCCTGTTTATGACTTGGAGTAAGAATTTGTTTTTTCTTTTTTAACCAAAGAACTGAGAAATGGGAGTTCATGTTGTATCCCCCTTCTAAATGATGTTGTACCTTTCTTCTTCTTCTTCTTCTTCTTCTTCTTCTTCTTCTTCTTCTTCTTCTTCTTC
>JAJEJO010004668.1:133652-145033 GCA_020662805.1 Glaucomys volans
TCCTCCTCCTCCTCCTCGTCCTCCTCCTCCTTCTTCTTCTTCTTCTTCTTCTTCTTCTTCTTCCTTTCTTCTTCTTCTTCCTTTCTCCTTCTCCTTCTCCTTCTCCTTCTCCTTCTCCTTCTCCTTCTTCTTCTTCTTCTTCTTTTGGCCCAGGTTCCTTCTGAGCAGGAATTGGTTTTCTGGTTTGCTCGCCAACCTCCTGAATGGCCGTTAAAGGTTGAATTATGTCCCCCCAACATTCAGATCTTAGACTGTGACTTTATTTGGAAATAGGTTGCATCTTAATCCATTAAGATAAAGTCATTAGGGTAGGCATGACCCAATATGACTGTTTTCCTCATGAAAAGGCAGGATTTGGATGAGACATGTATGCCTAGGGAGATGGTCATGTGAAGATGAAGGCAGAGACTGGGACAATGTATTTTAACCAAGGAGAAGCAAAGATTGGCAGGAAATCACTGGAAGCTGGAGGATTGGCATGAAATAGATTCTCCTTCACCGCCTTCAAGAGGAACCACACCTTGACCTTGGACTTCCAGCCTCTATAACTGTGAGACAATACATTTCCGCTGTTTATAAACAACCTAGTCTATGGTGTGTGGTACCGTGTTACAGCAGCAGCCCAAGCAAAGGAGCCTGGTGACAAGACCCAGGGCACTAAATGTTTTGCCTGCAACTTGGAGAGGAACCCTCCTCCTGCAGCTATTCGTCTGGTGCCTGGATGATGAGAGGATTGGTGGTGAGTCTCCAAGCCATCTTCCTGTTTAAATCGCTTCGCAGGGACCCAACCCTGCCCTCTAGATAGGGTCAGCTACAGAAAGTGAAGTCGCAGTCACGCCTTTTGGATTGCCCTCCCTTCCCTCCTCCTTTGGTCTCCCCGCTTTCCCCTTGTTTCCAAGTGCCCAGCCTTCTCAGAAGAGAGGGGACCATCTGGTTAGTCCTTGTTTACTGCACACCCTGCCAGTTTGAGCTTATTAATCATATTTACCCAAGTATCTTAATTACTCCCTGTCTAGCAACTTGCCTTGCACTCAGCTGTTGACCCCTCTTTTTTTATTCCTTTCTATCATTAATCATAGGAGCAGCGTGGGTAGAGGAATTCCTGCAGCTTGGATTTCGCTGGCACCATTACCACTCCCAGAGAGGAGCGGCTGGGGTTCACGGCTGGTTCCTGACAAACTTCCTAATTAATCTGCTAAAGATCAGAGGAGGACTAATAGGAGCTGAAGACTGTGCGCCGGGACCGTCCTCCGCCCTTTCCCTTTGTGTGTGTGTGTGTGTGTGTGTGTGTGTGTGTGTGTGTGTGTGTGTCTGCGCGCGCGCGCACTGCTGAGCTTGGCAGAGAGAGATGGCCTCACTGAGCGATTCAGCACAATACATTCCTGCTGCTGCTGCTGCCACCTACCTTCCCTATTTTGGGAGAAGGAAATTTTCTCCTCTTGCTTACAAGTTGAAGTCAGTCCCCATAGTTTCTTCCCCCGGATGTAAGGGTGGAATAAAATATCTCCCAACCAACTTTCCTGGGGAATATGAGATCTTGATATTTAGGTTCATGCAAGCAGGAGTCATCTCGTGTAGAGTGGATCCAAGTCTCTCCCTCTGGGACTAAAGATCCTTGGGGTTTCAGGAGCTAAAGTTGCCCAGGGGCACAGGGCCATCCAAGGAGGTCAGGGGTGGTATGAAGACTGCAGAAACATCTTGCTCAGTGGTGTTTCCGGAGGTGTCCTGGCTGATAACATTGTACACAGGCATTGCACATGAAGAGCCACCAGACGAGGACAGCTGAGCAAGAGAAGGGAATACTTTCCAATCAGCCTTGCCCTGCCTGCATGCTCTCAGTCCTCTTAGGTCCACGTCAGGCTGCTTCAGCAGACCGCAGGGAGTAAGGGCCGGGCCGCGCCTGCGCTTTCCGCCGGGCCTGGTTCTGTAGGCCGAGACACCATTAAGGGGTATAATTTGTTGATCCAGGCTCTCCTTGCGTCTCAGCGCAGAGTGGCATCGTTTTCTTTATGACCTCGTAAAGTCACAGCCGAGAGGCCGATTTGGAAAACAAACTGCCTCAGGTTGACAGATAATTAGATACAGGGGACATATTATATGCCTTTGCATATAAATGTGCTCCGAGGCGTGTTGGTTCATCTGAAGTTGAGGTTAAAGGCGCGCCAGGTATTCCTGACACATCAGGATATATATTTTCATACAGTCTCAGGCGCTGTGTTGGTTTTATAGCCCTTTCATCCTGGCGCTGACTGATGGGGTGTGCGCGCAGCCCGACTCGGAGGGAAGGCGCTGCTCGGTACCCATGAGCCTCCTGGCGTCTGTGATTGGCGCCTCTTCCCTCACACTCCCTCTTTTCTGGGAAGGGGATTGTTCTTTGGACCTGTATTCTACAGTGAATGATGAATGGCCAGAGCCGGGTGGGCCAAGGCTCAGTTTTCTTTTCTTCTTTCTCTCCCTATTTTGGATTCTAATAGGCCCAATTAATAAGAGATATAACTTGGGGGCTTTCAAGACAGGGACAAACCCTCATGGAATTCTGTGTCCTGGACAAGGAAAGGAAAGAAGTGGATGCTTTCTGGAAGGTTCTGTGGCTGGTGGGGGCTATGGGCGGATAGCTACTGCTGCCCAATACTGCTGACATGGTTATGTCATCAACACTGGTCTTACAAGGACATCTCCCCCACTCCCTGGGGTCCAAGCAGAGGCTGAGCCTGGGGTGAACAGGCAAGAAGAGCTTTGCTTTTCCCCATAGCTTTAGAGAGCTCTTGCTGGGGAAAAGTCTCTTTGAACACAAAGTTCCTGTTAAATTCATTCACACTAAAATGTAAAGAGCTTAATTTAATGCCCTTTGGGAGTAATTTTAATTTAAAAGTGGTATTATAGCTAGTGGCTAAAAGAATGGGCTTAGCGGTTAGTCATCTTCTGTTTGGCAAGTCACTTAATCTCTTTGTGTCTGTTTCTCCTTCTTAAAATATGAATGAAAAGCAGGAACCACCTCATAATGTTGGGCAGATTAAACTTAGATAAAGCGTGCGGGATAGTGCTTCACGTATAGTGAGCATTTAGTAAGTGTTAACTATTTTTAATAATGATGGCGAACAGAGCCAATCATAAGAAATGGAAGAGAAGAGCATGCCTCAACCCTAAGGAAGGAGCCAGCACAGAGGGGGCTGATTGGTGTCCTGGCAGTGTGGCTGGAGCCAGAGTCCAGCATGAAATGACCCTGACTCCTGGGAGGTCTGGGTCCTGCTCTGCCACTGATTTGCTGTGTCATTTGGAGCATCACACCCCTCCCTCCCAGTCTAGGTATCCTCATCCTCTAAAATGAGGGCCTCTCTTGGGGTCTGCCAGGGGCAGCATTCTGATCCATGATGCTACATGTCACGTGTTCCTGCATGGAAGTCCCTTTCACTGGTAGGCCTCTGGGCAGCCCCAGCTATCTGTCACCCTAGCCTCTGCAATAATCCTGTGCTGTTTTGGAGGCCCAACTGAGGACCATTTTGGAGGTCTGAGGGGGCTTATTAAGGGAGATGGTTAACAATTCCCTGCTTGAAATTACCCTCCTCCTTAAATCTTGCCATGACCCCATTAGAAAAGCTGAGAGGGGAAGGAAGACAGGAGAGAGAGAGAGAGAGAGAGAGAGAGAGAGAGAGAGAGAGAACTCAGAGCCCAACCCTAAGCCCTGTTGAAGGAGGTGATATAAATAGAGTTGCTGTCACTTTGATGAATTAAATCCTTCGTTAATTAGGATGCATCGATTTAAGGGTTGTCCAAGCAGATAGTCCTTTCCCCCTTCCCAGCAAGTTCTAGCAGAGGGAGGACACCGGCAAGGGAGTGCTTTCTCTGTGTCTTGGCTGATTGCTAGTTTCTTCCTGACCAGGCTTCATTAATTATCCCAGAACACCAGAACATGGTCACCCAGTTTTCTCCAGTACGTGCCATCTATTTTTCAGCTGGATCTTGACCTTGGACTACAAAGGTGCTCTCTGGATAAAGGGCAGTTGAGCCCCATTACATCTTGAAATGCCCCACCCAAGGTCATGCCTAGTTCTGAGTTGACTCAACAGCAAGTAGACTCTTCCTGTTGTACTTTGAAGTCATTAAAACCTAAAAGAATAGAACCAGAGCCCCTGACATGATCATGACAGCCTTTCTCTGGTAGTCATCGCTGGACTGGCTGACTGAGGGCTATACTTGTGAACCACTCCTTAACCTGGGGCCAAACCACTTTTGGTCCCAGGAGCCTGAGGTTCTAGCTGCCTGGTCAGGATTTCATTTCCAAAGAACTGAAGACATGGCCACAAAGACCTGGAAAGTCCAAATGTAGATTGGGTATTCCTTGAGGACTAGCAGTTTGGAATTTTAAAATACTAGATTAATGAGCAGAAATAATTCAGAGGAGGGAGACTAACCCTATAAAGGTCATCAATATTTTTGTATTGCTAGTACAATCTAAGTTTGCATTGCTGATTGTATGCAATCAATTCCAGTGTTTCATGTGAAGTTAAATAAGAAATGAGCAGTTAGCCAAGCCAGTTCTGGGAAGGAGGGAGTGGCCTGTTAGGAAGGAGCCCCTAACTCTGAACCAGGAAACTTTGAACCAAAATTGGCAAAGTAATTCATCTATTCACCTTCACTTTACCCTTAGTTTGCAAGAGTTTCCTTACTTGGGGAGAAAGAGGGTGTCCCTCAGGGGACTGAGGACATTGGGAATGGGTAGGATGATTCTTCTTTCAGAAAGAGTTGTGTTATAAGCAGGTGGAATAAGTCCTGTAAGAGAAGACTCTTAGATTTAGTCTTTCATATCCAGGCTTTTGCTAAAATCCCTGACTGAGGAGAGCTGATAGATATACATACACTCCCAGCGTTTGCCAAGGTCTCCACACACAATTATGTGCATGAATACCAAGTACCAGTGCTGGAAATGCCTTTCTGGAGTTCCTCCAAAGTAAACCCTTGACAGCGTATCAACAGGGTGGAGTGAAGTTTGGGGAAGAATAAACTCATCAACAGAACTGTGTCTGAGTGGGTTCAGAGTCACAGACCCGCAGATTTTTATTTTGCTGAGGGGATGTCTGCCCTGGCTCTGGGATTTCCTGTTGCTCTGACTGCCAAGGGAGAAGTCCAGCCTGGATCATATGGCCATAGGCTACAGCCCTTCTGCCCCTAAGACTACCCCTGGTCAGGGTCCAGACAGGTCACAGTGCCAAGGCCTCCACTCCTAAGGAATGTGCCTTCTCTCTCCTTTCTTTGCTGCCATTCCGAAAGGATCTGCAGATTCGAGGTCAAATTCTTTTGAGCAGATTGGGGCGATGGGTGACTTGGAGGGTATGAGGTGGAGAAAGGAAGAGGGAGCAAGGATGAACAGGAGGAAGACAAAACAACAGGAAACAAAATGGCAAATACAAAGGGCGACTAGCAAGGGCCGGGTAGGAGGGAGGAAGAGAAAAGAGCAGCAGAGAAGAAAATCCCAGGAAAGAAATGAGCTCCCCAGACAGGAGGTGGCAAAGAAATAAGGAGAAAGCGCAGAGAGCAAGTGAATGAGAAAAGCAGAGGAAAGAAAAGAGACAGGAAACCAGGGCAAGGGAGAGGAGGGAGAAGAGGGGCGAACAGAGGTGCTGGGAAAAAATGAGGGAGGGGAAGAGGTGGGGAGGAGAGGAAGGTGAGGAAGAGGAGAAGGGAGGAGGGAGCCAGAGGAAGTGCTGTGCTGTGGGTTATTGTGTGTTTGTCATCTGGAATGGGATAAGCTGGAGGTACAGCATCTCCTGCCCATGATTTATGGTCCCTGTCAGGCAGGGACCGCGCTTTGTCTGCTGTAGCGTGGAGGATGAATGCGTTGCTGTCATCCCAGCCTGGCCGGCCTTTCTCTCTCTCTGCTCCGAACGCTCGCTCCCCATTTCACGCCAGTGAACATAAACAATCTTTTGTAAACCTGACAGTCACACTTGCTTCTTTGGAAACATAAAGCAGAAATGTATGACTCGGCTTTCATTACCCAATTTCCTACGCTATATAAAAACACTCAGGAAAGACATGTAAGTGGCCACGAAACCTGGGAAATTGGAAGTGTCCTGGAGGAAAAAAGAAAAAGAAAAGAAAAGGTGGAGGGGGAGGAAGGGGTCTGGGGGTGGGAAGGAGCTGGCGAGGAGAGGAGATGATGTGCCTAACCCCATCACATCCGTCCCAGAAAACACTGTCTGATAAACTGGGCCATCCAGACACATAATTATATTACATTTCTGAATAACAGACATTTCCTGCCTGAAGTGTTGCTTTCTTTTTCTTTTCCCTTTAACCCAGAGTGCAGTAATGAAACAGTCTTGAGATCAAAGCTGGCTGATAATGTTGCTTTGGGTTTTTTTTTTCCTCTCTCTCCCTTTTCCTGCTTTACATTTTTCTTTCCCATCAGCCATTGGGCAAACTCTGCCACATCCAAAGCGTAACTCATTTTTAAAGCACTATTAGGGTGCAGGTCGAGGAGATTACTCAGCTTCAGTGTCTCGGCTGAGAAGGCAGGCGAGATCAGTGGTGGAGAATCCACCTCCATCCTGATAGTCTTGCCAGGGGTAGAGCAGGTGAGATCATCCAGCAGGTAAAGGACCTGGGGAAGCTTGGACACTTGCCAAGACCTGACCTCAGAGCCACTAGACATCTTCCTTGGCTTTTTTCCCTGGTGGGTGGCCTCCCTTCTTGCCTTCATCCACTTAGGGTTTCACAGCCAGCAGAGGGGAGGGGCTCTCAGAGAGCAGAGCTCTGCAGGATCCCTCCTTGAAGTCTTGGGCCAACCCAGTTACTGGGGATCTTATTTCAGCAACACTTCAGGCCAGTGAGGTTCCTGGCTTTGGGGTTCTGGGAGTTGAGAGCTATTTGTTAATTATTGTTATCATTTTTCCTCCATATTATTTTCAGATTAAAACCTTGGAAAGGCATGCAGTGAGTTGCTTTACTTTTATCCAAAGAGTTGCTTTGAACAGAAGAGAGTCCCGCAGCATCCTCTTGGTACTGAGAGTTGAGTGTGTGCTCCATTGTGGTGGGGCTGTTCACATCCGATCCAAGTCTTGTGCATTGATGTAGAGATGTGGAGAGCTCAGTCTGTGTCCCTGAATGTCAGCTCTTCTACAAAGACACCCCATCTTCACACGAACACACACACCTACATATCAGCACACACACATACACACACACGCACATGCTTTTATACATGGGCATACACAAATGCTAGAATGTCATTTTGAGGACTGTAACGTTATAATTCAACAGAATTCGAATACCTCCTCTAAATTTAAACCCTGATTAGGTTTTATAAGGTTCATGCCTTTAAAATGATTTTTCTTTAACTGGAAAACGTGCCATATATTCATATATACCCCTATCTTCTTTCTGTTCCATTCCAACCATGCCCAAGTTTTTTTTTTTATCATTATTCTTTAATTAAAATAAAAATGTATTGTACTCCACAGCCCATGGTCAGTGGTCAGGCCCCTCTGAATGTCCAGAACTTATTGTTGGTCCCTCCTCTGTGGCAAGTGACCATATGCTGTCCCACGTCAGTTCTCATGTGGTTTTCCAATGTTAGTGTGCAGAGTCTTGGAGGATGAGGTTTTAGTCATGTTTCCTTCCTCTGTGCGTATTCCCATAGGAGTCCATGTGGAAGTTGGCCATACAGTACACCCTGTGCTTTTGAAAAAGAAAGATACCAAGACTTTTCCAGATTCCATCATTTGCTCCAATTTATAAAGGCATGATTGTGTAGCTTTCTGAATCTTCTCCTCATAACATTTCCATATAGAGTTACATTTAAATTTTAAAATAACATTTAAATAGCTTTTTAACTCCTTCACTGGCCACTTATTTTTCACAAAAAGTAGTTTCTTATTTCAAGATTTGCAGTGTGCAGGCAAGTGTTAACAATGAGAACACAGCATAGTGATTTGGTTACACTGAGATATCAGCTGACTTGTAACCTTCTCCTTCCAACCTCTCAGGGATGATAGAATCATCCCTGATTCTATCTCAACATCCCCGATTCTAGTCTTTTTTTTTTTTTTAAATTTGTTCTAATTAGTTACGACAGTAGAATGCATTTTGACACATCATACGTAAATTGAGTATAACTTCTCATTCTTCTGGTGTACATGGTGTAGTTATACCAGTCACGTAATCATATAGGCCCAAAGGGTAACAACGTTCGATTAATTCTACTGTCTTTCCTGCCCCCATGCCTCCTCCGCTTCTTCACTCCCCTCTGTCTAGTTCAAAGTACTTTTATTCTTCCCTAGGCACCTGTCTCCCTTATTGCAAGTTACCATTTGCATATCAGAGAAAACATTTAACTTTTGTTCTCTTGGGATTGGCTTATTTCGCTTAGAATGATATTCTCCAACTCCATCCATTTACAGACAAATGTCATAATTTCATTCTTCTTTAAGGCTGAGCAATATTCCATCATGCTTATGTGCCACAATTTCTTAATCCATTCATCTGTTGAACGGCACCTAGGGTGGTTCCATAGTTTACCTGATTCTAGTTTGTAGCTCATTTGAAAAATAAAGTTTCAGATTTTTTTTTTTTTTTTCTGATTGTGGAACTGTGGGTTGGCTCACAAGTAAAGGAAAACACAAAGGAAAATTCTACCAAGTGTCTATGTAATTGGTAGCAAAACTCTAGGTTATTTGAAAGCTTAGAACACCTGTAATGTCCCATGAACCCTTGCTAACTTCTCACCCCTAACTACCTATGACCCAAGGAAACACAAGCACAGGTATGTGGGCTCTGCCTTTAGACTGAGTGTCCAAACCTGTTTCACCCCCTTACTAGAAATGCCATCCAAGGAAAAAAACGCCTCTTTGGATCTCTGTTTCCTCATCTGTTGGATGGCACTGGAATAACCCACTAGGTGGTCTCTTGTGCAGAATAAATCTTCAATGACTATAGTAGACAATGTTGATTCTTTCTCTTCCTGTCCCCTACAAAATGTCCCCTCATTTCATGATACTCAAAATCTGAGGCTCCAGAAACCTAAATGCTGGCAATATCTGGGGAAGAAACAGACAGCTTGCTGAGTATCCCTAATCATGATATATAGACTCTGATAAAGACTCAGATTTCTTAGGAGCGCTGATGGAACCCTTCTTCTTTTATTGTTAGGCGTGTGCATTGGACAAACAAAGTAAGCAAAATAAGATGAATTTAATACCTGCCAGGCAGCAGAACAGATGTCGTTGATCTTACTGATACTACATAAAAAGCAGGAAAGTGGATCCAGTTTGGTTCTATGGTGATTTATAATCCTTTTGCCTCACTAGTTAATTTCCACTAGGGTGGACTTCTTTGGCCTGTAGGGGACAAAGATGCCTACTCACAGAGCTGCTTATGCCATGCCATCAGGAGAGAGTCACAGAAGGGAACTTCTCAGATGCCCAGGAAATGGAGGAGTAAGAAGCAAAGAGAGAGGAATTGGGCTTCATGTTAGGAAAGTCTAATCTATGGAAATCATAAACCACTCTCACCTCTAACTGGTCCCTGTTTTCCTCCAATAAAGATAAAATTAAGTTATTCATAGGGCAGAAGGAGAATTTCCTTCCTCCCTTGTAATGATTCCTAAAAGTAGTCAGCTTCCTGAATGAGTACACTAAATAGTTTACACCTAACACAATAGGTATTATCAACTTATAGGAGAATTTGGGAAGGCAGAAGATGCTATGAAACTGTGCTACTTCATTAGATGATGGATCTCGTTCCCCACAACCCAAAATCAGGGGTTTGCTCTGAGAGGCGTTTTGATGGTGATAACTTCAGCATTTTTTTTCCTCCCCTGTGCTGGGGATTGAACCCAGGGCCTTGTGCTTGCAAAGCAAGCACTCTACCAGCCGAGCTATATCCTCAGCCAGTAATGTTTTAACTAATTGTGAGACTGGGCCTTCTTTAAGATTCTGTTTGGGGCTCTGGAAAAGATCTCTGCATGGATGTGTTGGATACAGCTTTGGTTTCCAAACCCTGAAGCTTACCAGGCGTTGTCAGTATTATGGAGGAGTCCTACAGGCTTCATGTATTAGTCAAGTTTTCACTACTGTAACAAAATACCTAAGATAACCAACTTAACAAGAAGGAAGGTTTATTTTGGCTCATAGTTTTAAAAGTTTCAGTCCATGCTTGGTTGACTCTATTGCTTTTGGGCATGTGGCAAGGCTGTATATCATGGCAAGGAGTACAGAGTAGAGTAAGCAGCTCACTTTGTGATTGTCAGGAAGCAGAGAGAGAGGAAAAAGGAGGGGCCAGGGTCCAAACATCCGCTTCAAAGGCATGCCCCTATATGGCTGGAAGACTACCAACTAGACCCCGCCTGTTAAGAGTTCCACCACCTCCCAATAATGCCATAGGCTGGGGGCCAAGTCAAAACACACCGGCTTTGGGGGGACACATAGGAAACACAGCACTGTGAGATAGGAAGACCAGCCCAACAAGCCTCACAGAGCTAAGCTTTTTCTTATCACTAGGTTAGGAGCTGGAGCTATGGGTAGGTGTGGAAAACCTACCGCAATCCTTGGTCTTTGGTTCTAATCATGTTTGGAACACCGAGGTATCTTGGCTTCTCTGTAGTTATCTGTTGCTGTGCGTTCAAAGCTTAGTAGTTGTTATCTTACAGTTTCTAGGGAACAGGAATTTGGTAATAGTCTATATGGGTGATTCTGGCTTGGGATCTCTTGTGAGGTTGCTGTAAGGACCTGGGCTGAGGTCACAGTCACCTGAAGGCTTGACTTTCCCACTGTGGCTCATTTCCCTCATGGCCTTAGTTTCTCTCTGGTTGGCAGGAAGCCTCATTTCCTTGCCAGGTGAACCTTTGTCAAAGTATGTCTGAGTTTTCCTTACCGCACAACAACTGGCTTCCTCAAATCAATTGATTCAAGACAGCAAGGGGAGGTCACCATGCCCTCTATGACCTTGTCCTGGAAGTCCTGTGCCATCACTTTCCCCACATTCTGTTGGTTAGAGGTGAACACTAAGTCCAGTCTGCTCTCAAGGAAGGGAGATTTTAGACTGAATTTCTGGAAGAGATCTGTATAAAGAATTTGTGGAGATATTTTGAACCTTTCATCTCTCTCATTTCTATTTCTAACAATTCATTCAAAAGTCAGTGTTGAGCCTTTATTTCCATCCCTGGAAATTCTCACTTTCATACCATAAAATTATCAACATTCAATGTTGAAATTGAATAAGATTATGAAACATGAATAAATGCTTTTACGGAAGATAAGTGTGCAAAACCGGACAACATAAAAGTTTTGTTTTGGGCTTTTTTTCTCTGTGATTCTTCATTATGGGCTGTATTGGGTGAGGCCCCTCCAGTACCTTGTAGAGTTTCCTTATAGACAATTTTTTTT
>JAJEJO010004670.1:1623-12003 GCA_020662805.1 Glaucomys volans
TATAAGATTCTTGGTTGGCATCCATTTTCTTTCAGGGCTTGGAATATATTATTCCAAGCTCTTCTTGCTCTTAGGATCTGTGTTGAGAAATCTGCTGATAACCGTATTGGTTTCCCCCTGAATGTAATCTGATTTTTTTCCCTCGCAGCCTTTAAAATTCTATCTTTATTTTGTATGTTAGGTACTTTCATTATAATGTGCCTTGGTGTTGTCCGGTTGTAGTTTTGTACATTTGGTGTCCTGTAAGCCTCTTGTATTTGATTTTCCATTTCATTCTTCAGATGTGGGAAATTTTCTGACATTATTTCATTGAATAGATTATTCATTCCTTGGGTTTGTATCTCTGTGCCTTCCTCAATCCCAATAATTCTTAAATTTGGTCTTTTCATGATATACCATAATTCTTGTAGGCTTTGTTCATGAATTCTTACCATCTTCTCTGTTTGGTCAACTTTGTTTTCAAGATTAAATATTTTGTCTTCAATGTCTGATGTTCTATCCTCCAGGTGATCTAACCTGCTGGTTACGCTGCCTATTGAGTTTTTAATTTGGTTTATTGTTTCCTTCATTTCAAGGATTTCTGTTTGGTTTGTTTTCAACATCTCTATTTCTTTATTGAAATGATCTTCTGCTTTCTGCATCTCTTCTTTAAACTGTTGATTGGTGCAATCATTCATTTCCTGCATTTTCTCTCTCATCTCATCATTTGCTTCTCTGATCATTTTAATTATGTACATTCTGAACTCCCTTTCTGACATGTCTTCTACCATGTTATCACTGGATTCTGTTGATGCAGTATCTAGGTTTGTTTGAGACACTTTCTTCCCCTGTTTTCTCATGTTGTTCATGTATCTTCCCTTCTATCCGTGAGAATCTGAGGCATAGCAACTTTGCCCCTTAAAACAAGTGTCATCCCTGCAGGTTTCTAATATCTCACCTCCTAATCTTCAGTAGCACTAGACTGCGGGCCGGGACCAGGCTGGAGTAAGACTTGGCCTCTGGGCTCAGCCTCCCAGCGTGGGAGCCTCAAGTGTGCACTCTGTGCTCACTTCCCCCCACACTGAAGTCTCTCACTTCTACACTGTGTCTGCTACCCCCCTCAGAGGTCCCACAGGAGCACTCTGGGCTGACGTCCCAGATGGGGAACTCTCACCCATCTGCGCTGGGCTGAGCCTGATGTCTCTCTCTGTGTCCACCTCCTGAACCTGGAATTCTCACAGGACTTGGCTGAGCTGAACGCAAGCCTCTGAGCTGGGCCCCCCGGAAAGGATGACCCAAGTGTCCTCAGTGCCCACTTCCCGCACTGAAGACTCTTGCCTCTGGGCTGTGCTGGTGGTCCCCCGTGGAGGACCTACGGGAGCACTCTGGGCTGATGTCCCGAGTGGGGAACTCTCACCCGTCTGGGCTGGGCTGCGCCTGCTGTCTGTCACTGAACATGTCTTTTCTTTTTCTCAGTGCTGGGATTGAACCCAGGGCCTGCAACATATTAGGCCATCTCTCTACCCCTGAACTACATCTCCAGCCCTTTATTTTGAGATGGAGTCTCATTAGGTTGCTGAGAGTCTCAGCTTCCAACTTGCAATCTCCCTGCCTCATACTCCCAGGTAATTGGGATTATAGGCGTGCCTTATTGTGCCCCCTAGTTATTCTGTCTCTTTTAATTGATGTTCAGCCCATTTATATTTAATCTATTTATTGATATGACTAAGTTTAAGTATGCTCTGTGATTATTTGTTTTTTGTTTCCCTCTCTGTTTCTCTTCCTCTCCTCCCTCCTTCCTGACTTCTTTTGGATAACTTGAATATCTATTAGTATTCCATTTCAATTTATTTATTAGTCTTTGACTATATCACTTTGTATTACCTTTTAATGATTATTGAAAGAATTACAATGTATGTATAACTTTCCAAACTCTACTCAGAGTTAATACTTTACCACTTCAAGTAAAATGTAGAAGGCTTGGAACAATATAGAGTTCTTTAACCTCCTTTCTTTAAGTTATACTTTATTAGTAAATATATATACATGCCAGGCACAGCAGCACATACCTGTAATTCCAGAAACTCTGGAGGCTGAGGCAGGAGGATCCAAGTTCAAAGTCAGCCTTAGCAACTTAGTGAGACCTTAAGCAGTTTAGTAATACCCTGTCTCTAAATAAATTTTTTTTAAAGGGAGGGTTAACTGGGAAGGAAGCTCAGTGGTTAATCACCCACAGGTTGAATCTTTGGTACTAAAAAATTTTTTAAAAAGTACACACACACACACACACACACACACACGTGATATCTATATACATTACCAAATGATGTTATGATCTTTCTTTTCAATGATCATTCAAATTTAAATACTTTAGAGCAAAAGCCTATTATATTTCTCAAGATATTTAGTATTTATTTTATTTCTGAAGTTTCAAGATTTCTTCTGTTATCATTTATTCTCAATCTAAAAACTTCCATTGGAATTTTTTTAAAAACTTGTCTGCTGGTAGTGGAGTTCCTTGGTTTCCCTTCCTCTGAGAAGGCTTTATTTGCCTTCCTTCCTGAAGGGTATTTCTGGAGTTGGTGTTTCCTTTCTCCTGACACTGTGGAAATGTCGGTGCCCTTTTCTCTGGCATCCAAGTTCCTGAGGAGAGATCTGCTCTTTCCAATAGTTTTTCTCCCTGGGTAATGTGTTATTTTTTTCTCCCTCTGACACCTTCAGAAAAAGCTTCTTTTCTTTATCTTTAGTTTCCAAGAGTGAATATGGTGTGTCTGGGCATAATTTTATGTGAATCCTATTCAGGATTGCTAGGCTTCTTGAATCTGTGAATATATGTCTTTCATTATATTTGGGAAGTTTTAGTCATTATTAACATTTTCTCTCTCTCTCTCTCTCTCTCTCTCTCTCTCTCTCTTTTTTTTGCACCATTACCATTCTGCTTTCTTGTTAGGCTCTCGTGACACATATGATAGTTATCTGTTCAGTCCTAAGGCTTTTAATCTTTTAAAGGGCTTCCCCCCCATCTCCATTCTTGGATAATTTGGATATATCAGTTGATTTCTATTGATTCATCTGCTAGTTCACCTACCACCCCATCAGCCCATTATACTACTGAACATGTTCAAGGAACTGTTTACTTCAGTATTATGGTTTTTCAGTTCTACTTTTTTTCTTTTTTTTTTTTTAATTTAAGTGTCTGTTTTTCTGCTGTGAACTTATAATTCTTCATACTAAGTTTTCAATTTTACTTATGGGGATGGTTATAATAGTTGCTTAAAGTCTTTGTCTAAATTTTCTACTTCTGAATTATGAACTCAACAATATTTTGAAAGAAATATAGTCTTATAGTCTCTCTATCCCCTCTGTCCACCTTTTTTCTTCGTAGTGCCAGGATCAAACCCAGGGCTTTGTGCATGCTAGGCAAGCACTTTACCACTGACATCACTGGTACCTTAAATACTTTTTGTGTGAGTCTTTATTTACTATTCTTGTCCAATTCTTTCTTTAGGAAGCTAACGTTTGGAAAAATAATTTCATTGTGACTTTCGCGGACATCCTGGTGTTAGTAATGTCCAATAAAGAAAAGAATTCTGGTCAGGATTTCTATGTGTTTCCCCAAAACACTAACTCAGATGTGTTTGTGATCTATATTCCCATACTGGGACACCCACAGCAGAACATCAGTTGTTTAGTCCATTACCACCATGAACCCCCATAACAGAACATTTATTTCCTCTTTTTTCTAGCTGTTCAGTCCTTGGCTCCTAATGCCTACTACTCACTTGTAATTATCCCCCTTCTCTCATCTCTTCTCAACATTCCTCTCCTATTTCCCAGTGGTTTCGTGGATAGCCAAGACTTCCTCACTTGGACCAATCCTAATCTAAATGACTATTGCACCAGCATCTTGAGAGACTGTTAGATGAGAATTCTCGGGCTCCCTTCCCAGGCCTCCTGAATGAGCACCTCTGGGGGTGGGCCAGGAATCACCTGGAGTGACATTTCTGCATGATTTTGTGTGTGTGTGTGTGCTCCTGCTGAAAAGTGCTGGTTTAGGTGACTCCGTCATTAAGCTTGTTTGAATGGTTGGAGGATTCATAGGAGGAAGTAGAATTGGAAAGTGGAAGAGGAGGGCAGAGCTGATATCCACCGACAGAGGTGAGAGGTCAAACAGGCAACTCTCAAACAGCAAGGGCTGGTGTTGCAGGCATGGAGAAGGCAGTGGGGATGTCAAGTGTGGTCCAACAGATGCTGGCACTGCTTTGGATGGTGTCAAATGGTGTGGACACCAGGGCAAAGGAGCATGCTTACATGTAGATTATTTCAGGAAATTTTACAAGGATATGCATGGTCAAACCCACATTTCTTTTTCGTAGCATAAGAAAGTAGAGGTGTATTTTTCTGCACCCTATTGATGAATAGTCAAACCCTCTCAAGTGACCTGAGTAGGGTATCACATTAGAAACTGATACACTTGTAATTAGGTTCAGAGTCCAGTACGCCATTCTGTAAGCATAGACAACTCCTCCCGTGAGCAGTTCATCACCAGCACTAATACCCTAAAAGACTGGGAAGCAGCACATTACTGTGTTCATCCAGCAATACCTCCCTTGTCACCAAACTCTCATGAACAATGACCAAGCAAATGGTTGTAACAGAGACTGATGACTTGTTCAGATGATGCGAGTCCTGGGGGAGGCGAACCTTCAAAAACTCCCCTTATGCATTCAGCACATTAAAAATTGTCTATTTTCTAGAAACAATAGTTTTATTGTTTTCAGAAACTGGCTCATAGTAAAATTGAAAATGCAGTTGTTAATCCCAAATCTCTATAGAAATCTTAGAAGGCATTGAGAGTGATTTGTCATCCCTTCACCTTGCCAACAGGCAGAGTAGACTGACCCACGGTGCTCAAGAGCAGCCATGTTTATGGAATAATTAAGACTGGGCTTGGAGCTTCGGTGTTGATAGGTAGTGTTAAGGTGGAGATAACAGGGTCGCTGAAGCCAAATTTTGCAGTTGAATGTAGCTTCATTCATCTTATTTTAATAGCCCTATTCATTTTACCCTGGAAAACATTTCCATTTGGTTTTCTCATTATGGTTTGCTGTGATGTGGAGGCTTAAAAGGTCCTAAAGTAAAAAGACTAAAGCAGAGGGATTTTTCAATATCTTGAAGCAGAGACTCCCTACAACTGTTTACTTTGACCATCTCAGATGTCTGGAGGGAGAAAGCCCCTCTTACAGCAGGAGATGGGGTAGGAGGCCCAGTTCCTTTGATGAGTCTGGTGGAATAGATGCAGGAATCTTTTCACCGATTCCAGAATGGCTGAGTAATAAGGCATCCCATCAGCTCCACAAAGCTTAGTTCTGGGAGACACTCTTATGCCTTGCAGACCATATCCATGCCCATATCAATTCAGGAGAGCAACATCAAGACCTGGAGGAAGAGCTGGCCCAGCCAAGGAGGCAGGTGTGCTTTCTGCCTCCAAAACTCCTGGGTAGGGTATTCCAGGTTGACTTGGATAGAAGCTCAAGGCCAATGGCCAGGTGGTGACTGCTCTGTTTTGGTAACAGTGACCAGGGTTTGGAAGTGAAGAGACATCCCAGGCAGGCTGAGGCCCCATCCTTTGGAATGGTAATTTGCAAGACCTCAGTGAGTCTACACCCCTGCCTGTTTATTAGTTCTCTTCTTGGGTCATTTGCACAGCGCTCCGATGTCCCTGCACAGCTGACCCATGTGAATGTACCCTGCCCTCCTCCTATCTCAACCCCTCAGTAGAAGAGCAGGCCATGAACTGAGAAGGCCACAGAAGTCTAACCCAAGGCTCAGAAGTCTCAACACGGAATTAAAGTGTGCCTTTGAAGTTACCTGCATTTCTACCCCAGAAAGAAAGTCTATCTTTTCACACTTGAGGTTAACCAGTTGGTAGAAAATTGTGGAGGAAAAAAAAAAAATTCTTCCTAATTTTTCACTCCTGCTGTCTTCTTGTTCAAACCCTATTATTCTGTTGTGGCTGACGAGTACAGGGTTCTCTAGTAATAAATAATTGGTTTCAGGTCCTCTTACATTTTCTGACAAATTCTCTGTCAGATTTTGTTGCCCCTGTTAAAGCATTAATCTGAAATGTCGCCTGCTTATGTTAGCAACTGTTGGTGTAACCTGTCACTGCGAACAGAAAAATCCCTGAAAAAAGACGCTGTCGTCAGTGGTTTCTCCCTCCTGCAACTTCTTTTTGTGTCTCCAATGTGAAAACAGCTTATAGCATAACTGGGCTGCGAGGAGGAAATTGTACAGAGACCAGATTTCATTATCATTAAGTCAAAAGAGCCGTTAGGGAAATCTTGGTGTCTTTAGCAGGACGGTGTTGACTCCTCTCCAGCCTTTCCTTCCGAAGCCAAGGCTTCCCTGGGATTGTTATCATGTGTAAAAACAGCTGTTTTTCCTGCTGGGAGAAGCATGTGTGCCAAGTGCAGACAACACCAGAGGGTAGCCTGAGCAGAACTGCCCCACGGGGACACTGGACATTTATCAGGTGTCTCATCAAATTCTCACAGAGCCCCCAAAGAGGTATTGGGAGCATTGTCATCTCCTGGAGTGTGAGGAGGAGGAACACAGTTTTCATGGCCTGTAGCGCTTGTCTCCTTGAATTCTTCACCACCTTCAAAAGGCCTTCATTTATACCTTTATGTATCTCATGCTTTGAGGCAACCATGTGAGGCAAAACACCAGGGGAAAACACCCCTTGATATCGTCCTTGGTTTGCATGGCTTCCCACATCCTTTTAAAAGTTGCAAACTTGGAAAGTCACTTAACAGAGAGGGTTTTGCATATTCCCAGAGATGAAGTTACCAGATGTGATTTTAAAGTATAATATAAAAATAACCTGACATCAGCGTTACATCCATGACAACAGTGCTGTCAGAGAGCAGAACAGTACGTTAGAAACACTCTTTAAAAGTGTTTCTCTGTAACTAGTCTCTGAAATTGGCAGTGATTTCCTGTGCGATGTAGTATTTCTCAGCTTCACCTTTAATTTCAAAAATTGTTTTCTAAAGTGATGCTGCTTGTGGGTGAATGCAGGCTGCTGCTGTAGGAATTAAACGCATTTCTGTTTCCTTTCAGGGACTCGGCAATACAATCACCTGTGAAAGCTGGACTGTTGAGATTTATTAACGGGACAGCTCCTGGTGTGCCAGCAATCTTGAATCTCTGGCAAATGGACCGTGTGCGCAGGCTGAGAAATATCCCCATTGCGAAGTTCGCACATCCTCAAAAGCTTTTGTCTGATGATCGTTGAAGACTTTGGGGGTGAGCATTTCTTTCCCATGCTAGCAGGTCAGACTGTCCTTATGAACCATGACTTGAAATGCTTGACTCTCTTAGAATGTTCCCCAGGTCCTTGTTTTCTCTCCCCTTGTCCAAAGACTTAGGTTGGCATGCATTGTCATTTTCAAGAAAATGACAATTTTCTCCTAAATCATTGGGAATGATCAGATTTTCTTCTGCTTTTCTTCTGCTTCCCTGCTATTCAAACTTGAGAGAAATTAGTTCCCAGTATTTTCATTTGCTTCTGGAAACTTATGTGATTGAATTAGGAAAAGATTCAGAAACAAGAGATGGTAGAAGGGGCTGTATGCAGAGCGAGGGAGATGGGAAGACAAGTTAAGGTGAGTAATAAAACTATGAGAGTGAAACTAAGAAAAGTGTCGAATTATAGCCAACGACATGCCCCAGATCACTGAGGGACTCTTGGCACCTTCACTAAGTAGAAGGGAAGTGACAGGGTCAGCATTTCTGTCCACTGTTGAGACTCCCAACCTCAACGGGTTTCCATTATGAGTCTTCCAAGGGTCAGAGAGTCACTAGAATATTTGCACTTCAGGATGCCCTTCTTTTTCTTCAAAAATGGAAAATGGAAAATATCAATTTAAGATTATGAGTGTTTTTAGGATTGTATTTTTCTCTCATAGGTGGAAGCTAGACAGGAAAAAGGAAGGGTAGGCTGGGTCTCATGGAAAAGGATGTCTGGGGAGAGAAAGGGAAATACTGGGAAACGATATTGGCTAAATATCGTTGTTAAATTGTGTGTATGTACGAATATTTAACAACAAATCCCACCATGATGTACATCATAATGCACTGATAAAAATATGAAAGGAGTAAAAAAAAAAGATTATGGAAGTTATTAGAATGTAGATTTATCATCTATGAGGAGTAATTTATTAAAACAGTATTTTCCTAGAGAATAATAGTGTATCAATTGCATTTTAGGTATAGAGTTTTGAGAGAATGGGAAAAAGGAAAGGCCAACTTTGAGGACTGTCTGAGGTTCTGTTTATAACAGGGTCGCTTGGTGGGTTGTTATTTTGGAAAGCTAGAACGGAGTAAGGGTGATGCTGGGGAAAAGGAGAGAGAAAACAATGAATGAGAGATTCTTATTTACTCACAATTTTGTTGAGCATTGACTCTTGTCTTGGTTTTTCATTCATGGATAGATACATGAAGAGTTATCTTAAATAGTTTAGCACTTATGGAATCTGAAAACAGAGAATTCATAATGCCAACTCCATTTTATTAAACTGTGCTTTTATTCTAAATTACAAATAGACAGAAAGGACCATCCTTGACTCTTGGCCCAGCGAATTGTGGGTAAACAAATCTGCAGACACTGGAGGGGAGCCTCCCCTTTGTATTTGCACGGAAGCCCAAAGATCGGAATCTGCTTTCCTATTCACAACTGAGAAAGAATAATGGAGAAAAACCTTGTTATGAATAGAGAAAATATCATAGCTCAGAAGAATTTATCTGAAGTGACTGTAGCCTCTAGTTATTATTTAATAAAATTATGCTAATGACATAAAACAAATATGATGATGTCTATGGGTGTTTGTCTAATCTAAATAAATTGCATGCTCTTATCGTTTCCCATGTTTTTCTACAGTGAATCTGCAAAGAAAAGGAGAAGAAAGGCGAAAATAAAAGATCCATTTTCACATGTCATCATCAGGCTTGGTGGAAAGAATATTAAATATCTCAGCAGATGTGTAATTTGGAATGAACAGCAGATTCAATTTAGCCATGCTTTCTCTTTCCTGATAGCAAGATAATGAAGGGTTGGCTGTTTGATATTAGTCTATAGACAACAGTTATTATTGCTGTGCGGTGAAGCATTTCATGGGGAATGCTGCACAGATCGAAAAAGAAAGGAAATGTCCTTTGATAAAAGAGGAGCACAATCCAATCAACAGTGGAAATTGATAAGAATAATCTTCCCATCAAAATCAATAAGAAATGAATGGCATAATTTTTTTTTTTTTTGGAACCAGGGATTGAACTCAGGGGCACTCGGCCACTGAACCACATCCCCAGCCCTATTTTGTACTTTTTTAGAGACAGGGTCTCACTGAGTTGCTTAGGGCCTCGCTAAATTGCTGAGGCTGGCTTTGAACTCGAGATCCTCCTACCTCAGCCTCCCAAGTGCTGGGATTACAGGTGTGTGCCACCGCGCCCAGCAATATATATATTTTTTTTATTTGTCTAGATCATCTGGTTAACTCTGGAATCACTATACCTAGAAATGGAACTTTTTTGGTTAGGAATGGTAGAGATACTATGGTTGAGACTGTATTGACCAGGGGGATTTTGTAGAAGGTGAGAAAGGCTGGAACACTACTGGTGCCGTGATGGTTACATAGTTGAAGCATGCCATCTTTCTTTATAAAAGTTTTTCAATAAAATCTATACAAAAC
Organism: Glaucomys volans; assembly: GCA_020662805.1. Lineage (NCBI taxonomy): Eukaryota > Metazoa > Chordata > Mammalia > Rodentia > Sciuridae > Glaucomys > Glaucomys volans. The sequence goes on from JAJEJO010004670.1 coordinate 11,355, forward strand.
ACCTAAGATGTGTCAAATGAAAAGTTTTCTTGTTGGCTTGATTTAGGTGGCTGACTTAACAGTACAATGAAAGAAACAATGTTGGTTTCACTCTAGTTGACCAGACAGACAAAAGCCAAATATAAATCAAAATAAATTTGAGGTCTCATTTCTTTCATTCAGTAACTTGCGATTTATAATTTTTTTAATGTTGAAATCCAAATGACTTTCATCAATTAATTTTTTGTATATGATAACCCTAACCCTAACCCCCAGGTAGAAACTGAAGCACCTCCAAACTTTAAAGGAACATTTAGGCAACAAGGATGGACAGCATTTCCTGGGGTTCAGGTATTTCCTGGACAATGCTTCAGTGTCTCCTTCCACTAATAAACAGGAAACTAATTTCCCATTCTCTCAAGAATGAAATATTAGTTACTCACTTGGCAGTTCCTCTTGGGCTAGGGGACCCAGTCTAATTTAGATGACTCATTTGGGGAGTCTCCGAAGCAAAGCACTGGTGAAAGCAACTATTCTAAAGTGATTTTGACAGCATGGTTTGCACCACTAATTGGTGACAGCAAATCTTAGTGGCTTAAGAGGCAGATACTTGAATAAAAGTGAGCAAAGTGGAGCTTTCAAATTCAATTTTCATAGTGATTTTCCAATG
>JAJEJO010004670.1:12103-101046 GCA_020662805.1 Glaucomys volans
AAAAAAAAAAAAAAAAAAAAAAAAAAAAAAAAAAACCAAACCAAAAAAAACCCAAAAAGCTTTTTGATGATATAAGGCAGAGTTGGCTCTCTCAATAATTTAGAACATCTAGAATATCACAGTAGGTTTGATTGAAGTAGGTCCTGCCAGACCTATAGCTTGACAGCAGGCTGTCTACCCAGGAATATTTCATGTCAAAATCTACTATTTACTTTAAAGAAAGAATTTTAAGAATGCAAATCTGTCAGCAGAGGATTGTCCAGTCACAATGGAAAATGGCAGAAACATGGAAGTCATGGAGAGGAAAGAACAGAGTTGCTTCTAAGCATTGTTACACATCCTTCCTGACTGCCCCCCACACACATGCACAAATTAAATAGGATCAAAATAGGAAAATCTACTTCTTTCAAAATGTTGGAATTTATTCCAATATTCCCAGCTGCTCTTTCCTTCTTTGTCGTCTCCTTGGTAAAGTCTTTCTGGTACTGACCCAGACGGCACAGATAGATAAAGCTTGTCTTTGGTGTCTCTGTTCCTGTCTCCTTTGGCACTGCATTTTTCCAATCTGGCACCATATTTTCTAGTATTTCTTGCTTTCTGGGTTGACAAGTTTCTCTGATCTTTGATGCCTTCTCTCCAACTTGACATTTTCATCTCAGGCAACATTCTACTCTTCTAACTTCCATCAAAGATGACCAGTTCTGTGCTGTCTCATCATTGTGATGGGTGACTGAGTCACAGGTTCACCTGATGAATCTTAGGTGCTAAGATTTCAAAAAACAGGTTGTAGCATGTCTTCATGCTCCTAATTTAAAAGGCCAATCTGGGTCAATGTTTTTTTTACCCCCAAAACTGAATGCAGTGGTGAAAATTGGATTTGACAGGTTCATGGTAAAGAGATCTACAGGTGGGTTGAACTCTGTTTCCTTGAAATATGCCTTCGAGGTGACCCCTGCTCCACTTTGTCTCACGCAGGCCACCCCTCTCCCTATTGACTCTGCAGCTGACACAGAACCCTGCTACAGGATTGGGAATGCATCTCCAGAGCGAGTGGGCGGAGTGCCCACTGGTTCTCAAGAAGTGTGACTCAGTGCGAACTCTGGTAAGAGGCCGTTGCTGACTTTGTAAAATTTGCAGACACTTAAGGCATCTGCTGTTTTCCACTCATGTCTCAGCTACTTTGCTTTTTTTCCCTTTGCATCATTTCACAGTGAGCGTACCCTCAGAAGTAGCAGAAGTGACAAAAATTGAGTTAACCAGAGAGTTTCATGTTAAACCTCTATTTTTCCTTCTTTATAGTAGACTCCTTTCAGAGTGCAAAGTTGCCATGCATAGGACAGATGATCTTTTAAAAATGGGGAGAGAAACATCTTTCAACTGCTTTTGCAGCAAATAAACATGACACAAAAAAAGAAAATCTGTGAAATGCTTCTTTCTGATGTATCTGGCTGTCTGACTTCCGAAACAGTTGGAGCTATAAATGTGAAATTTGGCTTAAAGAAGTCCTCAGTGAGAAATACTCCCTGTTTTAAAAAGGAAAAAAAAGTTTAAAACATTTATTAAAAGTTAATAGTGGCTCAATTTACAATCCTAGGCATGTGGAAATTCAACACTTCAATCTGCTAATTTGCCAAGGCATAATTTACTCACAGTTCATAAACACATCTAAATGCTCCGAAAGGAAGCACATGGTTTGTTTGAAATTTATAGAAGATGGAAATGTCAATTCCTTTCTTCAGGGAGTTTGCAATCTAGGAGGAGAAAAGACCATGATGCATAATTTGCAAGTGAATATTTGTGAAAGCACGCTGGCAAATATTGAGAGGCTTAATTAGGAATGATAACTTGCATGTTGGGGCTTCTCATATTTAGAGGTGAGTATCAGAATTATTACTTCATCTAGAGCAAGGATTTAGCACCTTTAGTGGAAGATCTGACTTCTGTTTCCATGACTTGAGTTCTTTAGACAGCGTTAGATTTTTAAAGCCTATGGATTAATGGAGAAGAATGAAACTGAAGCAGGTTTTTTGAGAGTAGGATGGAGACTATGCAGAGAATGCAGACATTGGGAACAGAGCAGATGGGAACTTAGGCTCTGAAATGAAAGATCTGACTCCATTTAAGGGAGAGTTTAGAGGATTTTATAGAGAATAGGGATTCCCCCATCCCCGTTATTAAAGTAAGGAATATCTATTGTACAAGGTTTGAAAACTCTGGGCAAATAAAAATTGTTTCTAATCCTACCGATCAAATACAATGACTATTGTTTAGGTCTCTTGTTTATTCTTATATATAATTATCTCTTTATCTTCTTAAGAATGGTATAATTCCTACTAGATATGTTTTTTGAACCCACATCTTTATTTTAACCATATATCCTAAACATCTGGAAAGAGATTTCTGGATAAAGAAGATTTAAGCATTATTGAAGCAGAGGACAAACTGGAGAGAGGGAAATTGGTGACAAAGAAAGAGAAAAGCAAAAGTTCTTATAAAGCTCTCAGTTCAATAGTAATATCACTGCCAGGGGTGGATCTTATTCTTTTAAAAGTCAATAATGGATAAAGTTCTAGTGGCCGATAAAATAATTCAGAATCAATACCTGATTCAAGTTCCAGCTCCTTTCCTGGGAAGTCGAATGCCCTTGACACATTTCTAAATATCTCTGAGCCTTTGATTCAAGAAAATAAACTGAATACCTTATTATGGATCAGGGTCTTAGATGTTTTGCATACACATAGTTATTCTAACAATAATCTCGTTGGAAAGGAATTCTTAACTGCATTTATCAGGTGAACATGTAGAAGCTTCTAGAAGCCAATTTTCCCAGCACAAGGCAGAACCAGCACCCAAATCTGGATCCAGTTCTCTTTCCACAGGATGCTGGTGCCTCTCACCCCTCAGATATTAACAGGGCTGCAATTTCATATCTTTCCTACCTCTGGAAAGAGATTTCTGGGTAAAGAAGATTTAAGCATTATTGAAGCAGAGGACAGACTGGAGAGAGGGAAATTGGTGACAAAGAAAGAGAAAAGCAAAAGTGTGGGCTGAGGGCAAATGAGCCATTGCATGTGGCACTTTTTGAAAACTGTTAAGCACAGAAGACACATTTTAGTTCCTGGTATCTCAAACAAGTCCATTTTCAAGCCATCCACTGTGATGCACACTTGTATCACTCACCCACCCTTCAGATGCATTAACTTCTGCAGTTTCAGGAAGATACATTTGTGCTACATGAGCATGAGTTTTATCTGGCAAAGCAGTGCACAATATCTTTTCATTTCTCTTGTTTTCCCAATAGCTCCTCACTGCTACTCAGTAAAAGTTGGTATCAGCCTGCTATCAGATAGCAAAATATCCAGAATATATAAAGAACTAAAAAAACTTAATACCAAAAAAAACCCCAATTCATAAATGGGCAAAATAACTAAATAGACATTTCTCAAAAGCAACAATAGAACAACCAATAAATATGTGAAAAAAATTTCAACATGGCTCATGTTCAGGGAAATAAAAGTCATATCCAAACTGGGATTTTATCTCACTCTAGTCAGAATGATAATTCTGTCAAGAATACAAATAATAATAAATGTTAGTGAAGATGTGGGGGGAAAGGTACACTCATACATTGTGGGACTGCAAATGGTACAACCACTCTGGAAAGCAGTAAGGAGTTTCCTTATAAAAACTAGAAATGGAACGACTATATGAGACAGCTATCTATCTCATCCTTAGAATATTTCCAAAAGATTTAAAATCAGCATACTATGGGGATGCAACCACATCAATATTTATAGCAGTGCAATTCACAATAGCTAAATAATGGAGCCAGCCTAGGCACCTGTCAACAGACAAATGAAGAAAATGTGGTATACATATGCAATGGAGTTTTACTGGGCCACAAAAAAGAACAAAATTATGGCATTTGCTAGTAAATGGATGGAACTGGAGAACATTGTGCTAAGTGAATAAGCTCAACTCGGAAAGTCAAGAGTAGAAGGTTTTCTCTCATATGTGAAAGCTAGATTAAAATAAAAGGAAAAAAAGAAGGAAAATGTGGTGGCGGGGTAATTCCATGAAAACAGAAGAGAGATCAGTGGAGTAGAGGAAGGGAACTGAAGGTGAGGGAGAAGAGACTGGAAAAGGTAGGAACAGTGGAATGAATCTTACCAAAGTTTCCTTTGCATATACATGAATATACTGCAGTGAAATTCACCTTTATGGACATCCATAATGCAGTAATTAAAAAAAAGAAACTATAAATAAATGGAAGGATCAGCAGGGTAGAGGAAAGGGAATGGGGGAGGGAGGAGGAGAGGGAAGTACTAGGGACTGAATTGGAGCAAATGGTATTCCATGCTTGTATAATTATGTTAAAATGAACCCTAATATTATGTCTAACTAAAACAAACTAATAAAAGAAAGTATACAATGGCAGAAGCAAAATCTCAGCCATTACAACATACAGTCTGCTGCAGTGTGGACCAAATAAACCACATTCCACACCATGTCCAGACACTTTGAAGAAATATAAGATGATTTTGAAAAGATTGCTTTGGATAAATAAAATTTGAGCTTACAGGAGAGGTGCTTTCCAGATGTCCAGCCAGGAAACCCCAGGTGCAAATGAATCAGCAGACAGTGTCTTCTCATCTGAGACAGTGCAGGATCCATGTGTCCACAGGAAGCCAGGCAGTGGCTGAACTTGTGGCCATGCCTTTCTTCAGATGTGGCGGGACTGAGGCTGATTCAGGGAGAAACACTGCTTCTCATTGAGTCACGAGCCTGTCCTGGAACTTTGCTGGGTTTTGCTTGGATAACTTGCCTGGCATCCATGGATCAGATCTTCCCCACCTGACAGCTAAGTCCAATGTGCAGAACAGGTGGTCTCACAAGGGGAGGGTAGATAGGAGGTGGTGGGTGGTGGTAAGGGGGAGAAGTTGCTTTTCAAAAAGTTCAGTCAATGCAGGAAGGTTTTGGAGAATTTAAAATTCATCAGACTGACCTAAGTGCAAATCCAAATCTGAGAGAGATTTATTAAAGGCCTTTCATCTCTGTTCACACTGGATCCATTTTATCAGGCAGGGGATTGACTTAGAAAGTGATCAGCCACACGCATTCAGGCTGGCTGCTTTATATTTTATCCCTGTGAAATTTCTCTTGAAAGTTGGATGTGCACTTTGTAACTCACAGAAGAGTGAAGCTGCCCATTAATTCATTGCCGTCACTGTGTGTCTTTTGGTAAGCACTTGTGAGCTCTTTAGTGTCCATTGATGTTGTAGGCATTGGGCACACAGTGAATCAGAGCCATAGACCTGATCCTTGTGTAGAGGGGAGATAATATTTTAGCTTTGTTTTTTATTGCTGTGTAACCATTGCCACCAACAGTAACTTAAACTAACACCCACTTAATATCTCACAGTTCTGTAGATCAGGAGCCTGGGCATGGCTCAGAAGGGGTCTCTGGTCAGGCCTAATGGGGATGTGATCTTAGACACTGGCCAGCACTGCTATCTCTCTGGAGATTCTGCTCCCTTCTCCAAATTCCCTGGCTGTTGGTAGAAATAGGTTCCCTGAAGCTTCAAAACTCATGTCAGCTTGCTTTTTCAACGTGAGAAGGACAGCATCTCTGACTTTGGGGAACTTCTAGGCCTTCATTTAAAGGTTGCTTTTTCTTTGATATTTAAAATATTTATATATGTAATACGTAAATATATATGTACTTTTATTATTCACTCATTAACTCCATAATATGCCAATCGTGAGCTAGTTTTCAGCAGTTACATTCCCTTGACCACAGCTGCATGAGGATGTGATTAAATGGAAAACAGGGAGAGCAGAGACGTGGCCAGAAGTGACTTCACGCAGCCTATGCCATTACAATACAATTGAAGGTCAAAGCCACCCAGAATGATAGCTCTTGATTAACTCGACGTCAACTCATAAAGAACATTAGTTACATCTGCAAAATCACTTCATCTTTGCTGTAGAATAGAGCATAATCACAGGAGGCACCTTCCAGCAGATTCACAGGTTCTGCCCATATCCAGGGGGAGGGGTTTAAATAGAGGTTGTAGACCAGGATCTGGGGATCTCCAGGGGCCATCTTAGAATTTGATCTGCCATAGATATTAAGCAAGTAGTTAAACAATTAGAACTGTGCAGAACTCCATGAAGGAGAATTACAGATCCCGCAGTGTGTAAGGGAGAGGCTCCACCTCCTATGACTGGTTGGGGAGACTTCCCGAGGCTTGCCAGATGAGCCTGTGGCTGCCAGGCTAAGGTGGAAATACATGTGGGGAAAGGAGCGGAGCCAAGGTGAGATAGCATATGGGGGTAAGAATGCAGCCCTGCAAAGAAATAAAGTGAGTCACTCTCTGGACTGCTCAATTATTCCCAAATACTTAATATCAGAAGCAAAGATGAGCATCTTCTATGTGAAAAGAAGTGAACCACACTTCCAAAGGTCACTCTTCTCCTCTTCCCTTCCTGAAGAACTCAGGCGTGTCTGTCTGTAGATAGCAAGTCTGAGTTTCTCCCACAACAAGGATATGAGGAGCAATACAAGGTCAGGACCAAGCCTAGGAGGAGGCAGTAGTGGGTGGATACTGCACATATTTTGCAAGCTAGCAAAAATATCCAAGAGCCTGAAGCTTGGGGGTGGTTCCATGACTTATAACACCAAATTAGAAGACTCAAGCATCATCTTCTGTTCCGCATTGAACACTATGAGAGCCCTCTGCTCAGAGTAAGTGGAGAAGAGACTTAAAAAAAAAAAAAATCCAAGTTGGAAATTGGAATGTTCTTGTCAGCACTTTGAGAAAACTAACAGATGGGAAGCTTTATGCCCACCCCTTAATAAATATGTGCTGATTTCGGCAAAGAGTTGTGAAGTCCCACAGAGTCTCTGATGTCCCTCTTCCTCTATCATCTCAAAAGCCATATCCAACTTGGTTGCCAAAATGGGGGGAAAAACAAAACAAATAAAATGACTCCAAACACATGATTGTCTAAAAGGTATGCCAAATTTTAAAATGGAGTTTTCATTTGGTCAAATTATAGGTCTCTTCCCACCAAGTTCCTTTAAAAAAATTTATTTTTACCATAATTAACATTGGAAAGATTCGGGAAAGATTCAAGAAAGATGACTCGGAGTATAAATGTTTGAAAGTCAAAGTACAAAACTAAACTCCCATCCACCAGCCAACTGGACCAGCAATGTCGTGGACCATGAGCATCCTGTTCACGTAGGTAAGCCCTTCCCCTTGGATAAGGGCTGAGTTTTAAAGCTACAGTGGGACCCTAAGTGTCCACATCACTATCTGGGGAATACCTAAAGTAGGTGAACCCCCTTTGCCAGTTGCCCTGCACAGGAAGAGAAGCTTCTACGTTGGGAGAGTGATCAAATGACCCTGGCCACCTTCCTTCACAAACCCGCACTGCCCCATCTTTTCTATGCGTGTTTCATGACACTTCTTTCCCTTCTGCAAGTGGCCCAAAGCTTTCCTTTCTACTCTTTCTTCTCCATCAACCCATGAGATAGAGACAAGCAGCTGAGGAGGGGTTGGTGGCAGCCTCCCTTCCTCTGGTTGAGAGCTTTGTGACTAATTCATAAACACAGGGCTGTGAGTCACCCCAAATTCCTGGAGCCCCTGATGACCATGTTAGGTAGGCACAGAAGGGAGACTGCGAGACCCAAGTCAAACAGAAGGGCGTTCTGTCCTCCAGAGCATTCCACTGTTATTTTAAACTCCGTTGTAACTGACCCTGCTTCCACCCTGCGGACATTTCCGGCACCCTGCTGTCCTTTGCCCTGCTGATGGGCTCTGCTTACTAAAGTGTTTCCCTAACTCACCTGTTCTTTAAAATGCCTTGGTTCATTCTCAAGATTCTATCTAGAGAGTCTCCTGTAGGGATTAGGTCCCAGGATCTGTATTTTCAACAGATTCCCCTGAGAGGCTCTTATCATGAAACAAATATGAGAAATTCTACTTGGGTATGTTCAGTTCAAATATTTCCATCCTTTCACTCCCCAGTAGGATTTTAGGAAGAAACTGTTAAGAGGAAATGATTTCCAACAGGGTAATTTGTGTGAGAGGTAAATTTAGATGTAGGAAGTACCAGTCATGTGGTTTGTCTGATGGGCATTCCTGAATCACAGACCTTTGAACAAACTTAACTTCCAATATAATTAATTTCCAAATTAGGGGGTAAGCCACTCAATGAATCTCTGTTTCTTTATTTATTTGTTGGACAAGCACTTACAGAGCATCTACCCTGTGCCAGGCTGATTAGCACCAAGGATGGAATGGTAAAGACAGGCCCTGACCTGTTCATAGGGGGCCTTATATTTTAAGTAAAGGACAGAACATTAGTCCTTTCTCAAATCACCATCCTCATGTATTATCAATCAAAATACAGATGCTCTTTCCAAGATAATGCCCTGCAAAGAATAATGTGGAAACACACATGTGCATAATCCACCAAGGTTTTGGTCAAATGCATTCACAGATTTTGTAGTAGGAGCTGGAATACTTCAGTGAACACACTACGCAAAAATCTGTTCTCTTGAGGCTGATATTCAAAGGGGGGTGAGACACTGGACAATATATCTAATCAATTAATAATGCACTAGAAGGGCATTGGTACAGTGAAAGAAAAAATCCAGCCAGTAAATACCAATTGAGTGTGTAAAGAGGGGTTCTGGGAAGTCTCATGGTTACAGGGAGATTTAAACAAACTTGGAAAAGGCAAAGAATTTGCCAGAGGAAGAAAGGAAAGCACACTAGGCAGGGCACAGAGCTGGGACAAAGACCCTACGAAGGGAGGGTGCCTGGTGTCTTTGGCAAGCAGCAGGTGAGAGAGGGAAGGCCCTAAAGGTAATGGGTAGGCTGAGATCAATTAGGTGGTCTTGAGTGCAAAGGGGAGCAGGGTTCTGAGCAAAGAATGACATGATGTGACCTGTTCTTATAGGGCCATCATGGATGCAGTGTTGAGGGTCAATTCTAAGAGGATAAGTGTGGAGAATGCTAACTGCTTCAAATAACATTTGGCAGCACCCAGGTCTGGTAAAGCTAAAGACATGCATAGACCTCAGAATCCAGCCATTCTCGACACGAGGAGAGAAACTCTGGAAACACACAAGGATGTGTGCGGGAGTTCTCAGCACTAACAGCAAATCTGGATGCTTAAATGCCCCTCAGTGGGAGGGTGGGTCGATAAACTATGGTTCACTAATTCCATGGAACACCTTCTAGCAATTGAAAGAACTAGAGATATGTTATCAAGGTGGATAGATTCCTCAGATATAAAAGTAGAGCAGTAAAAATCAAGCTGTAGCAGGAGAGTTACAATGTGATGTCAAGTTTGAGGTACCACAATAATGCTCTTCATTTATGGCTACATGTAAATTATACTTAGTAAAAAAAAATGACAATTTTAAATGAAAGTTATTCAATTCATGCTGATTAAAGCTGGTGAGGAGGAGAAGGAGAGGGAATGGGGTTTGGCAAAGGGTATAAAAAGAATGCCAACCACACGTGTAATGTTAGTGTCTCTCTCCTTCTCACACACACCCTATTAAAAAGACCCAAATCTAACTTGGCAAAATATTAAAATGTTAACGTTTGTATGTTTTTCATTGAAAAGAAATCAATAATATTAACAGTCAAAAAAGTAAATAAAAAATATTTCATTAAATTGAAAAGAGAAGTAATTCTATGATGCAATATATCTAATGCTATAAATATCTATAAATTCTTAAGTCAATTCCTATTTCTGCCTCTGAAATAGCAGGCATATTTGTGTATTCCATGCAGTTTCATTCTCGAGGGCCCTGTCCCAAATGTGGGAGAGAAGACTGCTATAGAGAGACCCGATGTGTCTGCCCAGACAGACCCTGCTGGGCTTCTTCCCTGGGTCTATCGCCACAAGACTGTGCCCATTCAGCCAGTCACATTTCTAAGCAGCTGTTCTTTCACGAATAGTTCCCTGGATTTTGGGATTTTTATTTCTGAGAGTTCCCATGTCACATAAAACTTTGGTTTCATTAATTTGCTATGCTTTTCTCTTGTTAACCTGTCCTTTGTCATAGGAACATCAGCTGTGACCCTTAGAATAGGTAAAGAAGTATATCACACCTTTCTGCCCCTATACCTGCTAAATATTATTTTTACATCTTTCTGCCTGCTATTTTCTATAGTGTGCTTCTCAACATTGGAGAACCTTGTAAAGCTGGTGGTCCACAGCAGCCATCTGAGTCACAAGCCCTGCTTGCTGATGTTATTTGATAGGAGCACAAAGTTCCTCCAGCCAGGGCCCTGAGGTCCATGAATTCATGTGTCCTGGGGTATTGGTAATTAGTGGCCCTGGTCCTATATGCTTGGGAGGTTGTCTTTCTCTACTGTTAGAAAAAGCAGGCTGGATGTTTTAGGAGCCCTGACTATTATTTAGATAGTTGGAATGTTATTAGCAGAATAGTGGCCTAAGCAAAGTATATTTTAGCAAGATACAAGTATGCTTGCTACAATATATTGATGATCATTGTTCTTCCTCTCTGTCCCTCTTTTTCTCCTGTCTTTGTATAGGAGGATTCTTTGAAAACAAGTGTTTTCAGATTGGAGCACATTATGGCAAGGAGCCTGGAAGAGGTGGATTTAGTACACTGAAGTTCTGTTTTCAATTATCTAGAGTCCACGAAACCACAGGCTTGGGTTTTAGATGGGCCAATTTCAACGTTTGCCTCTCCAGTGTAAATGCATAAAATATAAGCTGTTCAGCAGTGTTGGGGTCTTTCTCAGTGACATGGGATCAGCATGGCCTGTTCCCCTGGCTTATCCCAGAAGCAAGCTTATAGGGTCTTCATTAATATGTCTGCAAACTGACTAGACACTAGGCTATGCAATTCATTTTCTCTAAGCTAATACACCATACATATTCAATTTAATATATTTCATTATGCTAATTTTAAAAAAGAAGATGGATTTTTTTTCTTCTTATGAGTTCCAGCACATTTTCCAAGGACACAGAAAACCTGTTACTGTTACCAGTGCTTTATTAGATTGTTATATAAAAATTTCCATTTTAATATAGGAAAGTTTCTGACTTGAGATCACATGATGCAGAGGAAAAGTGGTACAGAAACAGAAAGCAGAGAGAACCAGAGGAAAAGCAGAAGAAAAGAGGAAAAGGAAAAAATTCATGGTTTGCAGAGCTTGACAGAGCGGCAGAGCGTGGTTCTTGTGTGGGGCTCCACCCATGTCAGCAATTCATTTAGTCTCCTCTGGCAGGAATAGAACATACTTGTGCAAAATTTGACCTAGCTCTGTATTTGAAACAATGTCCATGTCAACTTATTGTTTTATACTCCCTTCCCTCGCTCTTATCCCAAATTAAGGCCTATTTCAAATTTGCCTCCTGGGAAATTCCATGAAAATCACCATATTCTCTCAGTTTCTCAAGTTTGGTGGAAAAAACAAGTAGCTGAAGTCAAAAGGTCATTTAAATTGCCAAACATTTCCTTTCTTCCTTCCTTCCTTTTGTTCCCTCCCTCCTCTCCCTCTCCTTTTCTCTTTCTTTCCGTTCCTTTCCCCTTCCCTCCTTCCTTCCTTCCTTCCTTCCTTTCTTCCCTCCCTCCTCTCCCTCTCCTTTTCTCTCTCCTTCTGTTCCTTTCTCCTTCCTTCCTTCCTTCCTTCCTTCCTTCCTTCCTTCCTTCTTTTTAGGTGCTGGGGAATCAAACTCAGGACCTCATACATGCTAGGGGAGGGATCTACCACTGAACATATCTCCAGTATCATTTTCTTCATCTGTAATGAGGACAATAATAATATTAGCCCATTAGCTAATATTATTAGCTAATATTAGCTCAGAGTGTTGCCTGGAGAAGCCAATGGTAATAATGAAAATGTCTGCAACTGCCACGTGATATTTACATTCTCAATTACATTACTATTGTTAATAGGAAAATAATGACTTAGAAGTTCATTTATTTCTGTTGGCATGAAATATGTGGTCCTAATGTACATGCCCAATAGAGAAACCTCTAGTCAATGTGACCACTGAAATTAAAATTAAATAAGATAAAATCTCAGCTGCTCAGTCACACTAGCTATATTTGTAGTGTTACAAACTACACATGTCCAGGTGCTACTCTACCCAATGGGACAGCCCAGCTATTAGAACATTTCCATCACTGCAGAAAATTCAACTGAATGACATTGGTATGCAGTTTTAAGGAATGGATTTTCAATTTGCTTATACAGTTCCTTACTAACAACTTGTACTTGTGCATTAAAGGGGATTCAAATTCTTTTTACTAAGTTTGAAACTCAGCCGTGGTCCATGTAAGAACAATAAGGAGCTCATGCAATTATTATTTTCTTTTTCAAAAAGGACAAGTTTTCTGTAATTCATTGCAACAAATTTTAAAGTAATAGAATGTTCTATACACCATAAACTCATTGTCTTGCTTTGTTCTGTGGAAGCTCATTTAAATCTGATTTACTGTGACTTGGAATTTAAGACCTAAGATGAGATTAATGAGCTGCTTTTGGTTACATCATCTGCATGGATTGTCAAACGAAGCCTGCACTGAAGTCACGCAGGACAGGTCAGCTCCGTTCCCTTGTTAATGTAATGGAATGCTTGCAGTTTCCAAGGAACTTACCAGATAACGTAACAGATAGATCACATGAGGCATGCAGTTGGCATTTCTACCCGGCCTAGGCAGCTCACACGAAGGTTCAAATGGAGACTTTTGCATAGCACCGAGGCCAGCAGGAGAATATAAGAAACCAACGTGAATCATGCTCAGGTCACAAGGCTGATATGCAATGACATTTGTCTTTGTCTCATGCGTATATGCTGTCCCATACTGTTTATTACCTTTTTAGATTATGAACATATAAGGCATCAGCCACTTGTGAATCATTTCAGATGACAAGTTAGTGCCTTTGGTAGCAATGCGAGATTTCATATTTCCTACTTGCAGGCCTTTTAAAAATCCATAAATATGATGTGAGATTCCAGACCTTTATTTTTTGACTTTATAAGAGAAAGCTGCCTGGAACAAGAGAGAGAGACAGATAATGTATTGACTCATGTGTTGATCCTCACTGCAGTGGGTCTTTGATCAAAGAGGGCAAGGCGCAGGCTGGATGGAGCCACTCTTCCAGAATAAAAGCCAGAATGCCAAGGAATTGAATCAGGCTGCTTTTGAACCAAAGGAGATATGATGGAGAAACCCAGATAAGGCGATGTTCTAGAAGCTCTGCTTGATGAGTGGGAAAGAGCAAATGGGTGAAGCTCTCAATCCAGCCCACGAGGATGGCCTTGGCTGCAGAGAAGAAATGGATATGAGAACAATAGAGACGAAGGAGAAGCTGGCATCATCTCCTGCAAACCTGAGATGATTCTTTTTTTCCCTGAAGAAGAGAAAAGGCAGAACAGAGAAGAAAATATGAGGTTGGTAAAACCTGAGGTCAAAGAAGAGAACTGGGAAGAACTCATTTCTAAAAACTGGCTAATCTCAAAGGTGGTTTGCACTCTAATGATGAAGTCAAGACAGAGGTCATAATCAAGGATGATTTTACACTCTTTTTTCCCCCTCTTTACTTTTGTAGCATTTAGATCTTCTGGATGTCCTGAGACTTGGAAACGCAGTGATGCTGAAGCCATCAGAAAATAATCCAAAGTCTCTGCCATGTGGTTGGTGGAATGGCAATTTTTTTTTTAACAGAACTTAAGAATTGTTCTCTAAGGAAAATGTCATAAAAAACAAAGATTCATACATTTTGAGGTTCTATTCAAAGAACTAAAATGATATTCCAAATTCTATGTAAATAGTTAATAATTGTTCTTGTTTCCAGGTTGACCAGATTTAAAGGAAGAAAGAAAACCAAGTTGTTTAAAGAAATGAAAAAACTGGCCCCCAGGCAAACACCAACCCTCCCAGAGGACTACTTTAGTAATTTTTCTTTTGAAGGCATAGTTTATTAGAAATGGCTTTCTCCTAGTTGAGAAGACAAGTAGACTCGGAACATTTTTTTGAAAACAAAATTAAGGCCACTGTACTTGTCATGAAGAATAAAACAAAATATTTAATAAAATGTTATCTCAACAAATGTTGTAAAAATAATGAGTAATCACTGAAAGACTCTGAGTACATTCAATTGTTTTTATAAGTTTCTTAAAGAATTTGGGTTAGATGAAAATTCTCATGGTGAGAAACCAGAAAATTATTAATAAGATTGTAGGACCTATCTTGCATGCGAGGAGAGTTTTTACAATGTTTCTTTTAATAATAAAACATGAACTATTTCAAACCCTGACAAAAGTTCTGAACCTAATGCAATGAACACCAGAGTACCCACACCCGAGAATATCTTTTTAAGAATTAAACATAGCAGAGGGGAGTGGAGGGAGGGGAAGGGGTATGGGGGTCGTAAAGATAGTAGAGTGAAATAGACATTATTA
Source organism: Glaucomys volans (assembly GCA_020662805.1). Classification (NCBI taxonomy): domain Eukaryota; kingdom Metazoa; phylum Chordata; class Mammalia; order Rodentia; family Sciuridae; genus Glaucomys; species Glaucomys volans. The sequence goes on from JAJEJO010004670.1 coordinate 26,576, forward strand.
TCTCATGCACATATATGACTGCATGACCGATGTGATCCTTCAACATGTACAATCAGAAAAAAGAAAGATTACACTCCACTTATATATGATCTATCAAAATGTATAAATGCATTCTACTGTCATGAACAACTAATTAGAACAAATAATTTTTTAAAAATCATCCTCAAAAAATAAAAAGATTTAAAAAATAATTAAACAAGGTAAATACAGTCGAATCCGCCATCCATGACCCCCGGGGGTCTCATTTCTCTCCCTTCCTTTTTAGAAACAATTGTATCCTGAAATTAAATATTCTTTCTTTATATGCTTGCATTGATATCTGTAAACAATATGAAGTTTTATTCAGGGTGATTTTGAACTTCATGTAAAAGATTACACATGCTGGGTGTGGGGACACACCTGTAATCTCAGGTACTCAGGAGGCTGAGGCAGGAGGAACTCAAGTTCAAGCCAGCCTGGGCAATTGAGTGATATTCTACTTCAATGTAAAATTTAAAAGAGGGCTGGGGGTGTAGCTCAGTGGTACACACACTTATCTAGCATGTGGAATACCTGGTGTTGATATCTACTACCTCCCCCAAATACTGTGCCAAGAAAATTATTCTACATGCAGTTTTTTTAAAATTTTCACCATGATAGTCTTTTACATGATGGTCTCTTCCTTTCTTTCTCCCTCCCTTCCTTCCTCCCTCCCTCCCTCCCTCCCTCTCTCTCTTCCTTCCTTCCTTCCTTCCTTCCTTCCTTCCTTCCTTCCTTCCTTCCTTTTTCTTTCTTTCTTCTTTCTTTCTTTCTTTCTTTCTTTCTTTCTTTCTTTCTTTCTTTCATTTATCTATCATCTATATCTCTAGTTTACTCATTGTAGTTGCTAAATCATAACCTTTTGTAAAAATCAACAATTCGTTTAACAACAAATATTTCTTGAGCACTGCTGTAGGTACCTGGGGACAACAATGATCAAAGATCCCTGTCCCTCCCTACAGGGAGGAACTTACATTCTATTGGGGAAATTTAAGAAACTGTTCTAAAATTAACATAGTAAGTAAATTTTATAGCATCTTAGATGGTGTTTAGTGTCATAAGAAAATCTGAGCCTGGGAGCATAGAGTGTGAGGAGGTAAGAGGTTCTGATTCTACATAAGTCCTTTCATCCTTTGGTTGTTCTGTTTAGGAACAAGTTTACTGGGAAAGGTGAAAGTGGGCATTTTTTCTTCTTTTTTTTTCATAAGTTTTGGAAACTCCTAAAGTTTCACCTTTACATTTGTTAACTAATATTTTTAAATAATACTGTTTTTGTGAGGCTAAGAATTTTTTTTATCCAGGAACAAAGAAAATCATATTTCTTTGGGCCTACTTAGGATCACAATCTGGGAAAAACCGGATTGAAGTAATTTTGAACACATGCTCCTAGGAAGTCTTCTTGGATTCTGAGTTTGTTTCTTTTCCCTTTTCTGTGGGGAACTGTAGACAAGTTCTTAGCATTACCGAGTGCTGTTTTCCCTCACACTGAGATGATCAAGAGTGCTTCCTTTTTCTGGAGTCACTCCCCTTTGTCATCATGATGTTTCAAAATATTCTGATAAAGACATTTTGCTAATGTGATTTATTGTAGGATTTTAAAAAACAAATCTATGGTCACTTAAGAGATTGTGTTATTGTTTCCTTTGTGCGTGTGAGTGTGTGTGTGCATGTCTGTGTGGGTGCGTTGTTCATGATCAGTTTTTACACGAAAGTTACTACAGACATAAAATGAACCCACCGAGTAGCTTCCCTCATTTTCTATTCTCTAAAAAAGTTTACATCAAGTAGGAACGATGGAATGTTTTTGCTGATATGTGGAAACTAACCCCAATGAGGGAGAAGGGAACAGTAGAAGTTCGGTAGACTAGACAAAGGGGAATGAAGGGATTGGAGGGGGGATAGGAAAAGGAAAGAGTGGAATTAATCCAAAATCATTTTCCCAAGTACGTATATGAATACACCCCACCATTGTGTACATCCCCAAGAATGGGGTCCTAAATAGAATAAATATATTCCATACTTGTATATCAAATGAATTCTACTGTCATGAATAACTAAAAAGAACCAATAAAAAAAGTAGTAATAATCTTTTGATTAAAGGTCTTAAAAAATTTACCTCCAAAACAACCTGGGCTTTATTTTCACTTTAAATGGGAGAGGGAACGAATTTTAATTACAGATCTAATTCTGTTTAATGGTATTTTAGTTTCCTCCTCCTGCTGTAACAAGGCACCACAAGTTGTGTGGCTCAACACAACGCGTAAATTGATTGTCCTACGGTTCTGGAGGCCAGGAGCCTGCAATCAAGATGTTGGCAGCGATCTAAGCGATCTATGTTCCCTGCTCCTGGTGTTCGTCCCCGGCTCCTGGTGTTCGTCCACGACCCCGGGTGTCCTTTCTTGTAGCTGCAGCGCTCCAGTCCTGCGGCCCTCTTCCCAGTCTTCCCTGCGCATCTTCCCACTGGCCTTGCTCTGTGCATGTCGACCCCTCTTCTTGGGGAAGGGACGGTGCTGGGGATTGTACTCAGGGCTTTGCGTGTGTGAAGAGCACGCCCTACCACTGATCTCCAATCCTGGATGCCAGTCATATAAGTAGGACCCACCCTAATGAACTAATTTTAACTTGATTGCCTCTATAAAGACCCTCTGTGCAAATAAATTGCATTTTAAGGTACTTTAAGACTTCAGTGTATCTTTTTGGGGTGACACAATTCGATTAATAGTTATTCCTTTTTCCTCATTTTTTTACTTCCATTTTAATCACATTGATAGCTTGTATTTTCCTGGAAAATGGTTGTTTTCATCTAAGTCTGTATATTATCAACATAAAATTCTGATTTTTTAAAATCTTGAATTTAAATATCTGACCTCTTTGTTGTTTCTTTGCCTGACCCGCTTGGTTGATCTTATCAGAAGTGTGTTAAGTTCATTCATTTCCTCAAAACATCACTTTTAAGTATTTTTTATTTCCTTTAGTATTTATTTTCTTTTGTTTTAGGGGGAAAAAAAAACACATTAAAATAGCTTCATCCTGGTAGGATTGACAGGTGATGAGCTGCACAGGTTGAAGGTATACAATGCAGCTTACACACCTGTGCCTCTGCGAACCTCTCCTCCCCCAGGATGAGGAAGTCACTCCTCTCTCCCCAAAGTTGCCTCTTGCTCTTTTGTAACCCTCCCCTCCTGTCCCACCCACTCCCCCAGCCCCCGAAGCCTTAGATCTGCTTTCTTTCGCATTAGAATATTATATGAATGGAATCATACAGCCAGTGGGCTTTGGGTTCAGCAGATTTTAACCAGGGCAGTCTGTGAGATTTATCATGTGGAATCTCCACATCTTTAACTTCTCTTTCATAATTTAGTTCTGCTTGTTCCTTCAGACTTCAGTCCCCAGAACACCCTTCTGATTTACAAAATCTTCACCTTTGTGTAGATTATGGTGCCCAGTCTTTCGAAGCAATTTAAATCTTAACTATGGCTTTCAACTTCAAGATTTCTAGTTGACTCTTTTTCTTACTTATTGTTGCTCTATTTCTGCCTGTTGAGTCCCTTTATTTCTTGTTATTTTAAATTTTTTTTCCCATAGTGTATCACTTTCAAGGCCTAAGCATACTCATTTTTAGATCATTTTTTATCTTCTCTCTACTCTTTGAAACTTATCTGGATTGACTTTACCTCCTAGTAGTACTTCTTTCTGGGTCAGGGTACTGTGCTGTGGAATCCTTTCTCCCATCACAAGCCATTTCCCCTTCCTGTCCTCACCCTTCTCTTCTTCATTAAGAGTTTTGCACCTCTTCTCACTGGGTCATCTGGGACCTTTGAATCCAGCCCTGTTGAGGAAATGTTGAAGATACTGACCCCCAAGCCAATGGGTGGCTTCCTCCATTTCTATTTGCCAGGTAGTATGTATAGATGTGTAGATGTCCAAAAGGGAATAGCCAATGTAATCTTAAAACACTGTGTTGATTAAAATTGACTTTTGTGTGTATGGTGAAATAAGTGGCCACTGTGAAGAGAACTTATTTGGGGAAGTAAAGGTATAATTAGTTTCAGAACCAAGTCAATATTAAAATTTCTGAAATAAAGGATTTCTAGAGTTCTATGAAAGTCATTTTATTTTGCTCATGAGCTATCTCCACAGGTATCCCTGCTTTCACTTACTTCTGTGAGAACTAGATTTGCCGTCTTAGTCATATTTTAAAAACCCATGGAGTAGAGGCCTTATCTGTGTCAAGGTAGTTCTAACAACAGATGGTGTCCGGTGATGTGCCTAAAGAGGTCAGCAACAAGTATGTCAGCAAGAAGTCTATTTGTTGTGAGGATTTTGACTGCAGGATGGGGCTGTAAGGGAAAGGGTTGTTGGGTATTCCTTACTTCTCCATTATCCTAGAATCAAAGCTTCAACAGATGAATGGACAAAGAAAATGTGGTGCATATACACAATGGAATATTATTGAGCTTTAAAGAAGAATGAAATTATGGCATTTGCAGGTATATGGATGGAGCTGGAGAATATCATTCTAAGTGAAATAAGCCAAACCCAAAAAACCAGAGGCCAAATGTTTTCTCTGATAAGCAGATGCTGATCCGTAATGGGGGCAGCAGGGATAAAGGGACTTTGGATTATGCAGAGGGGAGTGAGGGGAAGGGAAGGGGAATGGGAAGGACAATGGAATGGAGATGGACATTATTATCCTGTGGACATGGATGATTACACTACCAGTGTGACTCTGCACCATGTACAGCCAGAGGAAGGAGAAGTTGTGCTCCATTTGTGTACAGTGCGTCTAAATGCATTCTACGGTCATATATAACTAATTAGAACAAATTTTTAAAAAAGTAATAAAATATAAATTAATAAAACTGACATATAATAGACATGCAAACAGAAATCCACAGGGCAACTCCACATGGGAGCTGCCAGGGTGGATTGTTTGGGACCGTGGAGCATGGAAGTGGGCCTCTGACAGGGAGGAGGAACAGGGCTGTTTCAATTCAAGCGCTTCCTTAGAAAGGGAAGCTCCTCTTCTGAGAAAACCTTGCTGTGCCTCCAAGGGGGTGTCCAGGGCTTTCTTTCATTGATTCCATAGCTGGGAAATCCCCAAGAAAGGGGCTGGGCTGCTGGAGCGAACAATTACACTCAGAGTCTGACTGAGCTTGCTCTGACAGTTCCCTTGGATGAGCACTGTTTGCTCAACCACCCTAGCTAGGCCCAGAGAAATACAGAAATTTGAGTCTTGAGCGTTTCCATGTGAATTAAAGCCTCTTGGGTGACACAATTGGAAAATAAAATTTCTTTACAGTGAAATGTGTTTGGCAGCCCCTCTGTATACAAAGTTCAACTTTAGGGCAAAGAAAGAGAAACACTCATTATGTAATCAGATCAAATTATTGGCTGTGGAGAAGAGTTCCTGGTCTGGATACTAGATCTTTTATGCTGCCAGTATCAATCTTATCACAGCAATTCTTTATTTTAAATATTTTCACCTTCAAGACCTTCACCATGACCTCTTATTTGTTTAGATCTTGTTACATAAGACGCACAACAGCATCAGTGAAGGAAGGGTTGACCTCTCCTTGCTTTCATAGGAACTCGAAAATAAATAAATGCAACTAATTCTATAAGTAAAAGAGGGAGTTTTCTAAATATCTGAGTAAAGAGATATGGGGGTAAGAGACAGAGAGGTGCAGCGGGATCTTCCAAATCATCCTGCAGGTGATGGAGAGACAGATGTGGAGATGCTGTCTGTCTTCTCTCTTCTCTTTTCTCTCCATTTAACTCGACCTTGGCAAGTCTCATAGCAAACACAGTCTTGCCACATAAAAACAAAAGCACAGACTGACATATTTGTTCAGTCTGACCTGCATGCGGCTCTGAGAATGAACTTCTCATGAAAACCCAGAACATCTGGCTATTTAGTTCATGGAAGCAATGGCTTGCAAGTTTTAGGGAGTGACCGAAGCTCTCCCTTAGGCACAGGGTGACCTTGCTGGCTGAGCCTTTAGACCCTTGTGCTGATCCTCCCTTTCATAAAGCACGCCCTTTCCTGTGTTCTTATTTGTTCATTCAACAAATATTTGTTAAGGATCTGCAGGTACAGCAGCAAACAACTAGATAAGGTGTCTACCCTCACAGTGCTTAGATTCTAGTGAGAAGAGACAAAGAATAAGAAACCAAATATGTCATATGATGATCGGGGAAAAGTGCTAGAAAGGAAAATAAAGCATAATGTGGCAGACATTACCGTGTGACTCGGATACACAAGTGGACAATACCTCACGGTCCACTTGGAGTTTAGCATGGCTTGGGCCAATCAGAGCTGAGTGGACGAGATCCCTGCCACCTTTGGGTGGAGACATTTCTTTCCTGGTCTTGCCTTCCATCTCACCTCCCCTGGCTGTGGCCAATGTGTTACCCATACTGAGCAGGACTTCTGCAGGAGGACTGTCTGTTTACCAGAGTGACAAATGTGTGTTAAAGCCACTGAGATTTGGGGCTATATCGGCTGCTATGGTATTGTCACACTGATTGTTCTGTCTGGAAGCAGAGTGGGAGTCAGGAGTGATGGAGTGGGGCACCAAGATTGCAGATGGGGTGACTGGGGCACCTCCTCGCTGAGGAGGTCGCATTTGAGAGGAGGCTCCCTGAGCTGATGGGCTGGGTAGGTAAACCACTCTAGGTAACAGGAAGAGCACAGCATGTGTGCCCACAATGTAGACTGTCAACTTGTGATTTTCAGATTTTGTTTCTCCCCCATGATTTTATTAACCTAAGTGGACCAGTCTGCAGCTGGTATTGCTAGCATTTCCCCCAACTTAGAATCTTGTGTTGGCTGCGCCTACTTTCCATGTGACTTCAGTCCACAGTCTGCAGACTCCATCAACACGTCCTGTTGATTCTCAGCAGCACCAGGGCCAGGCAGCTTTCATCAGCATGTCCAGATACGAGCTTACTCCCCGAGGGGAAAGTAGAAGGAAGAATAACACACTCCGCTTTCTTTGGTTTCCATTGGCCCATGATGACTGTCCTTTAGAAAAACATAAAGCAAATCAGCTCAAAGATAAAGAAATTGAATGTGTTTTTCAGCCATGAAAATTGTCTTAGATACATGTAATTACGTGTTCCCTCAATGCGTCATCCTCATGTTTAGATGATGCCACAAACACTCTTTATTTTCTTACCAGTGCTGTTCAGCCATTTAGTATGCAGTAATTTAAATTCCAATTTGTTTTCTTTAAACACACAAAGTACGTGCTTTCTATGTGCTGTTTGTAAACTCTAACCCTCTGAGATAAACTCACTGCTTTTGCATATAGTAGCCACCAAATTAACCATGAACTGATGATCAAACTGAATCATCTTTTTAGCCTTATCTCTACTATTTATATATTTTTTTCTTTCCTGAAAACTGATTCTAGCCATTTCTTGATTCCATGCTTTTTTGTGTGATTTGTTTGTGGAGCTCATAACTATATCTTCTACCAACTCTTCTCCCCAGGACCATATAGAGGAAGACAGGAAATACTCAGAAACATCAGGAAACTTTGATACTTTAAATGTTGTGTTCATTGATTCTATCCTGCTCTGCACTTCAATGGATATTTTGGAGTTTCCATTTTGCAAAACCATTTGGTAAATTGCCAGCTGTGAAGCAAGCCTCTGAATCATCCCGGAAGCACTCAGTACTCTCCACGGGGCCTCATAGTTCAGGTGGAGAATTCAACCCTTCAGGCCACTGGGTTTTACTATATGTGTGGACCCATGTGATCACAGGATATAAGCCACACAGAGGTCAAGGTACAAGCCAAGAATGGATGAACATGGAGGAGGGAGGGTGTGATAGTGGTAATAAGCTCTATGAAAAATCCAGAAGAGGATGTTGTTGTCAGCTTTCTGGAAGAGTGAACTAGGACAGAGAAAATAGGTTTTGTGGCATGGAAGAGATTATGGTGAACAAGGAGAGAGACAGACATCCCAATGGTCAGAACAATCTACATAATAAAGAGAGAAAGGAAAAGATGGCCAAGTTATCCTTCTCTTAACTTTTACTTAACTCCTGCATAATTATGTAAATTTAAGTCTTAAAATGGGCCAGAAAAGAGGAGTAAGTTTAGGTTTTTTGACTTGCTTTTAAATTTCTTTTTAGTGATCAAAATAGGCCCCAAATAGAGAAAAGAAGGATCAAGGCAGCCAAGTCATTACAATAGCATGGATGTGTGCAGTAGACAGCGAGAATGTGCACCAACATGTGCTTATCAGGACAACAGGGATCCAGACAGGATTGAAGGAAATACATCTGCCTCCATAGTTTTTCCATATGCAAAATAAGAATACTCCAATTTCGTTATTTTATGTTTGGACTTTATCCTGGAATGTTAGATAATACATCAAGAAACAGAATACACTGAAATAAGTAGCAATAGGTTAGTGATAATCCTTTTGAGTGTTACGATATTACAGATTAAAATAAGGAGTGGACTTTTTCTCCCCCCTGTTTCACCTGGCCTGGAGGTTCACTTGCCTAGAGGAGAGCTTAAAACCACCACCACCACCAAAAAAGGCAAATGCTCTGGTGGAGGCTGGGGCTCCAGAGATCACACTATTATTGAATTGTGTCCATCAGCCCATTTTTCTTCCATCTCCTAACTGGTGTTAGGAACAGTAAGGAGCTCAGAGTTTTCAAAAGTGAGGGGATAAAGGAAGGAGAGAATGAGAATGGAGAGTGGAGATCTGGAGGACATCAGAACAGGACAGTGGGCAGGGAGAGGCAGTCAGATAGCCCTGGTCACCTTTGGTCATAGGTCCTGAAGTGTGAAGAAGCACTGAAAAATGGGGCATGAGAAAGAACAGTAGGGTCATTAGCTCCACCACTGGGTGGACATTGGGACTGATTTCAGGACAGTTAAAAGGATTGATGCGTGAATACCTGATTATTAGGCATAAGGCAAGCCATTGACTGGTGTCTGCCACAGCAAAGTGTAAAAGCAGTCCATCAACTGGGAAAAAGAACCGGAAAAGATAGCCCATTTGTTTTTGCTTCTTGTCTTACCGTTTTTCTGGGTTCTTTGTTGTGGCATCATAACATCAAACATCAGGGAATGTGGAGGGGGAAGGCTGGTTGGTAACATGAGCAGCCAGCCTGCCAATCTCCAAAGTGAGGCTGGTGAACTCTCAGACCTGCAGCTCAGAGGCTGCTGCCTTTTGGTCTGGGACCTTTGCTCAGTGGAGGAAGCTGGACTGAAAGACTTCTCTACCAATTATTCTACAGCTACCCTACTCTGCCATGGTTTGTATGTAGTTCTCTTTCTAACAGTTTGGATATATTAAAAAGTTTCCAGTAGATCATGTAGCATATGGTGAAAGCAAGTCACATAAAGATCATAAATCCATAAGAACTGGCACTGGAATTTTTATGAGAGAGACCTGCATTTTGAATTGCTTGCTATTCATCTTCAACTATAAGGTCTCACCTACATTTCAGACTTGGTCTGATTCTAAGTAAACTCATCCTCTTCTTCCCACAGCAAATCTGTCTATAAGGTTCCCCAACGATATCATTAACTGCTTCATCACCTGACTTCCAAAAATAGGACTGCTATTTAAAGTCATTGTCACCTGGTTTCCAAGTCCTGTTGGTTCCTCCTCAATACATCTATTGGGCAACTACTCCTGATCCATCCTGTGTCTGCTCCTGGATGGAGGATGGTTTAAATTCTGTCATTCTTCTGCTTACTTCCCTATCAAAAATTGTACCAGGACCCCTCTGACTGTTAGTCTGTACACCCCCTCGTCTTTGCATGGCATTGTTGCTGTCCTTCTAAAAATAGGAATCTCAACATATATTGTTTTTTCTTTCAACACTTCATTGGCTTTTGAAATTTTTAAGAAAAGAAAAATTGTTCTCCTTGTTTTTACCTTTTTCATATTCTCATTCCCCTCTACAAAACTAAATTTCCACCTAGAATTATGCTCCTTCAACCTGAGTATCTTCTTTTTTGGGCAGGGGTACCAGGGATTGAACTCAGGGTCACTCGACCACTGAGCCCTATCCCCAGCCTTTATAGTTCTTTATTTAGAAGCAGGGTCTCACTGAGTTGCTTAGTGCCTTGCTGTTGCTGAGGTTGCCTTTGAACTGGAGATCCTCCTGCCTCAGCCTCCTGAGCAGCTGGGATTACAGGAATGCGCCACCATGCCCAGCCTAAGTGTCTTCTTTTGGTACACCTTACGATGTGAAAACTTATCTTAGTTGTTTGTGAAAATAGCTTTAGATGGCCCTAATTTTTTAAAGTTATTTCATTGAGAACAGATTTTAAAGGTAAAATCTTCTTCTGCTTCCATTACTTTCTAAGGAAAATCAGATTACATTCTCATCTTTGTTCCTTTGGGTCTTATGTGTCTTCCCCCCCCCCCCCAACCTCTCACTTCTTTTAAGATTTCGTTCTTCTGCTTTGGGGTGCTTTGCTGTGTACTCTGCTGTGGTTCACTGAGCTTTCTGCAGCTATGAGTTGAGGTTTTTGATCAGTTTCAGAAATCTGTTGTCTATATTTCTCCAAATATTTGTTCTTTCCTATTCCCCCACCCCTTTCTTTTTCACACATGAAATACATGGTTTTAGACATCTCAGTACTACCTCACAGGTCACTGGAGCTTTGTCCATTAGTTTGCAATGTTTTTCTCTATGGGTCAGACTGAATGATTTTAGTGACCTGCCTTAAATTTCAGTGACCTCTATTGTCACGTCCACTGTAGTGTTAATCGCATGCAATGCGTTTTTTAAGATACATTATGCAGTCCTAGAATTTCCATTTTGCCAATGATATGGTTTTCATGCCTGTCCTGAAATTCTTATCTTTTCACCCATGGTGGTAATTTTTTCACGTAGCTCCCTTGGCCTATTTTCATATTTTCAATTTTCTAACATCTAACTTCAATGTCTGCATAACAGACATGAGTCTTGTTTCTTTTCACTAACTTTCCTTGACTCTAGATCACATTTTCTTATTGATTTGCATACTTACTAATGTTTTATTATATACCAAACTTGGTGATTGAAATATTGTAGGGAATACGGTTTGTGTCTTGTTCTGCAGTGCTGAATTTTGTCCTAGTCAGGAGTTAAATTAATCATGAACCAGTGTTTGTTTTCCCTCAATCCTGGAGTGAATTCCTTCCTACTTGAGCACAGCTTTGACTCCTAAAGCATGGTTTTCCTTGGGTTTATTTAAAGTAGAAATTTTTACTGAGCCCCCTCTAACTCCAAAGTCTGTTTTTCCTGCATTGCCTTAGATCTTTGCTGCTTAACCATTGTCTTAGATTTTGTAACATTCCAGGTGGCAAGACTTCTCCTGCTTGGTGACCTGGAGTCTCACCTCTCACATGCATAGTTGAACAGTCAGCCAAGGATTCAACAAAGTTTGTATGCAGATTTGGGGGTTCCCCCTCTAGTTCTCCCTTCTCTCTGAGATTTCACTCCTAAATTTCCAGCCACCATGACAATCCCAAATTATGTGTTTTGACTCCTGTAATAAAAATATGGTTTGGCTTAAAGCTCAGTGGAATGGAGATTGCCCCTGTGGGCAAGCCAAGCATGCATGTCACATTTTGGGGTCTTTTTTCAAGGATCGAATCACCAGTTCAATCTGCTTTTGATTACTCTCCAGTACCTTCAAACAGTTGTTTTTAATATTTTGGCCAGAGTTTATGATTGTTTTCCTTGAGGATGTTAGTCCATATAAGATATTCTGCAATTTCAGGGAATCAGAACCTCTCTATCGATGATGGATGAATTCTGAAGCCTTACCCTAGCTTTCAAGATCCTCTAGGAGCAGTCCTCCTGAGGGTTAGTTTTATGTGTCACTTTGATTGGCTAAATACCCAGATGATTGGTTAAAAAAAAAAAAAAAATGTTCCTGGGTGTGTCTATGAGAATGTTTCTAGAAGAATTAGCAGTTGAATGACAGGGTAAAGATCACTCTTACCATCAGGGCAGGCATCATCCAATCCACTGAGGGCCCAAATACAACAGAAAGTTGGAAGTAAAACAGATTTGCTCTCTCTGCTTCAGCTGGGACATCCATCTTCTCCTGCCCTGAGAAATCAGTACTCCTGGTTCCTGTGCCTGGGAACTCAGACTGGAATTTACACAATTCATTCCCTGGCTCTCGGGCCTTTGGGTTTGGACTGGAACCACACCAAGAGCCTTTCTGGTTCTCCCATTCATGGCAATTGTGAGCTTAGCCTCCAGAGTTTTATGAACAAAGCCCCCATAATAAATCTCTTTCTGCATATCTGGAGATAGATATATATATCTCATTGGCCCTGTTTCTATGGAGAACCCTGACTAGTCCAACCCCCAGTCTTCCTTTTAACTTCATCTTCTGCTCTGTCTTCACTCATACTCAATTCCCGCCAATGTGACAAACTCAATGTTCCTTCACACTTTGTGTCTCTGCTTATCTGGTCCCTTTGCTGCTTCTATCTCAACAGGGCCAAAGTCAATTATTAACTTTAATGAGCTAATAATAATAATATCCTTTTCTTCTTCTCCAATAGACTCAGGACACAGGCAGAGATTAAATGGTCACCTTTATTATTGATAAAGTTAATTGGAGAAAGAAGCATTAAGGAGTTCTTACTACGTGGCAGAAAATAGATCAGCACATTAGCAACAGGCAGATAGGTTCCTGCAAAATGGGCCAATCCAGGCATACTCAGCTTCTGCTCTTGAACTCTTTGAATTCTCTGTGGGAGGAGCAATAAGTGGGGAGGTCACTTGGGGGTGCTATTCTAACTCAAGTGTCACCACCTGGAAACACGAAGGAAGAATCAACTCCCTTCCTTTACATGCACATCAATTATTAGCCAAGACCCAAAACACACTGTCATTTTTGCACATCTTTCTGTGCCTTCTGCACGAATGTAATTTCATTGCTGTGAATGCTCATCTTACTTTATCTGACTATATAGCATTTATTATATCATGGAAGCCTAATAATTTATTTCACTATGCCATCTCTTTTTTTCCTGAGATTTCCTTATAGTTAGGGGCTAATTATTATTGTTCACATTCCTCAACTATTAACATGGTAACTGATAAATGGTAAGCCCTCAATATTTACAGAATGAGAAAATGACTAAATGAAATGATCCCTGGGGTGGGGGAAGAAGATGGCCTATTCCAAACAAGCTCAAGCCAAGAATGATCTAATAAATTGAGAAAGAATAAGCAAGCCCATCATGGGAATGAAAGAACATATTTCTGTTTAGAGTTGCTAATTGCTTCCCACTGGGGAGCTGGTAATGACATCACCAGCACTCGGAGACTGTGCATGCCCATCATCTCCTAATCTACAAGGTGGGAGGCTGCTCTAGCAGGTGTGCTGAGAATGGGACTCAGGGGACATCTGACAGCACCTTCCTGGAGCCTAACACCAGCTTCTCTGTGGGATTCAAATATCTTAAATTACATAGAGAAGTAGAATGAGGGAAATGAATGGATTAAAATGGGAATGGGGAATTCCTCTTGAATGTTAATTTGAGACTATTTCTTGGCTATGTTCTGTCAAATTCTTGTGCTATAGTTTGGATACCGAATGTTCTCCGAAGGCCCATTTGTTTGGGGCTGGATCTCCAGGGTGAGACCATGGGAAGGTGCTGGAACCCTTGGGAGGGAAGGCCTAGTGGAAGGTCCTTGGAGCATTAGATTGCATGCCATTGAAGGGGATTGTGGGGCCCTGGTGTCTTCTTTTACTTACTGGCCATGAGGTGAGTCATTTGCTATGCCATGTGCTCCCTGGCATTGCCATCCAGCACCCACACCAGAAGCCTAAAAGCAATGTGTCTGCTTGATTGTGGCATGGAGTCTCCAATTCCATGAGCCAAAATCAAGTTTTTTTTTTCTTTTTAAGTTAGTTATTTCAGGTATTTTATTATAGAGATAGAACACTGATGCTATAGTTTGGATATGAGTTATCTCCCCAAAACTCAAGAGCTGAAATTATTAGATTATGAGAGCTGTAATCTAATTAGTGGATTAATCCTTTTGGTAGATTAGTTATTTGAATACCCTAATTGGGTAGTGACTGTAGGCATGTGGGGCATGGCTGGAGGAAGTTAATTCACAGGGTATGTCTTTGGAGTTTATATTTTGTCCCTGGATCCTCACTGCTCTCTTTCTCTGATTGGTGGCTACCACGAGTGGAATGTTTTTTCTCCACCATGCTCTTCCACCATGATGTTCTGCTTCACCTCAGGCCCAGAGCTATGGAGTTGGTAAGCAAAGACTGAACCTCTGAAACCATGAGCTAAAATAAACTTTCCCTCCTCTAAGTTGTTCCTGTTGTTATTTTGGTCACAGCTGTGGAAAGCTAACTAACACAGCAACTAATACATGTTAGTTCAAGAAATAGCTATTCCCTTTGACCTTTATCCTTAGTTCTATCAGAGAATATATTGGGAGAAAATTATGAATCTGAAAGTAATTTTGAGATTTTTCCACTGACGGAATTATTCCATACTGTTTGCTTGTTAAACATTTACAGAAACATTAAATATAATTCTGCTTTTTATACTTAAGATAGGGAAGTATTCTGGGTCAAATGCATGTTTATAATTTTTCTTTGTGTTATGGAGTTACATATGAGCACAATAAGAAAGCATTATTCTCTAATCACTACCAGCAACAATCAATGTTAATGTCTACATATATTACCTTTCATCTTTTTTCTGTGTTCACATCTGAATCTAGTTATATTATCTATTTATATACAAATTAGGAAAATTATAGTATATCTTTTTATTGATAATAGTTTAAGATTACAGAAAAGTTGGGAAGATAGTGTAGAAAATTCCCATATAACACATACCCAATATCCTCTACTGCTACTATCCTACATTAATATGGTATACCATCACATCTAATGAACAAATCTAATGAACCAATATTAACACAGTGCCATTATAGACACCAATACTAACACAGTATTACTGACTGGCTAAAGTTTACGTCTTGTCTAGATATCTTCAGTTTTCACCTAATATTCTTTTCTGTTCCAGGATCCCATCTAGGATACCACATCACCTTCAGTCATGTGTGTTTCAAGGCTCCTCAGCCTACACCAGTTTTCAGACTTTCTTTTTCTTGATGACTTGATGACTTTGAGGAATAATGGCTCTGTATTTTGTAAAATGTCCCCTCATTGGGATCTGCCTGATGTTTTCTCTTGCTGGCCCTGGGCTTATGGATTTGGGGTAGGAGAACCACATGGGTAAGGTACCATTCCCACCCTGACTCTTTTTCTGTCCCTCTTTCCATACCATGGTATTTGGAGGTCACTATCTAGAGCCCATACTTAAGGGGTAGGGAGTTAGGTTCCACTCTTTGAAGCAGTGAGAATCTTCATGAATTATTTGAAATTCTTCAGCATGGATAGTTTGCATACTCTTTGGCATATTTAGTTATTTATCCATTTATTCATATCGGATGGACTCATAGATGTTTATTTAGTCAATGCCTTGGATTATAATGTAATGCTATGTTTCTTATTTCATTGCCCAGGTTGCTCCTGCTTTGACCATTGGGAGCTCATTGGTTGTGGCATGTCTGTTTGGCAAGCCCTACTATTGTGAGTTTTCTTGAGCATTTCCTTCTTCCTGGCACTGCAGGATATTCTGGATTCATGTATTTTTCCTGCTCCAGACCTAAAATCAGCCATTTCTCCAAGGAACCCTGGTTTGGATGCTAGGCATACTCTTTGGTATTTGAATATTATTGTTTTTAGGCTCTCTCAGCTAACAAATGGAGGAAATAAGTATGTGTATAATAATTGATGCAGATACACATATCTACAATTATTTATTCCTGTGTATTTGTCTGTATCTATGTTAAAATAAGCACGAGTTCAGACTGATGCCTCCAAGTCTAAAATAGTAAATACTACATGATTCATTCCAAACTTCTTTCCTTGTTTGTCTATAAACTCCCACTCCAAGCATAAGAAACCTAGCTTTCACCATCTGCCATTCCTTTACTTAATCACTCAATTCTAATACACATATATAGTGTTTTCAGAATTGTTGATCTCGTTCTCTTGGGAAGCAACTCTACCAACTAGAGTACAGACCTTATGCACAGTTTTAGTTCCTACTCTTCTTTTTGGGTGGGAGGGGGCATATGAGGGATTGAACCCAGGGGCACTTAACCACTGAGCCACATCCGAAGCCCTTTTTTAGACAGGGTCTCACTAAGTTGAAGAGGGTGGCTTTGACTTTGCAATCCTCCTGCCTCAGCCACCCAAGTTGCTGGGATTACAAGCGTGTGCCACCATGTCCAGCCTAGTTCCTACTCATTTTTAAAGTTATTTAGTTCAACACTTTTATCCTGGCCCTCTACAGAGAGGTCATTTTGTATACTTCTAAACTGGATGGTTTCCTTGGTCATAGATAGTTTGCACTTGATCCTAGATTCTCTGATCTCCTAAATGATTGTTTAAGTTTTTAAACTTGCATACATTAAATTTCACTTTTGTGCTATAAAGTTCTGCAATTTTAGGAAAATGGATAGTGTCTTGTAACCACCATTACATTATCATACAGAACAATTCTACCACACTAAAAAACACCTATTTGACCATACCCCTCCTTCAAATCCTGAAAACCACTGATCTGTTTGATGTTTCTTGTTTTATTTCCAGAATGTCATTAGAGTTGTATGATACAGTATAGACTTTTCAGACTTCACTTAACAATATGCATTTTAAGAGTTATCCATATTTTGCATGGCTTGATAGCTCATTCCTTTTTATTCCTAAAGATTATGCCATTCTATGGATGTAGCACAGCTTATAGATAGCTTCTAGTTTGGAGAAACTATGAATAAAGCCACTACAGATATTCTCATGCATTTGTGTGTGTGTGTGTGTGTGTGTGTGTGTGTGTGTGTGTTTTCAAATCAATTGAGTAAATACTTGAGCCTGATTGTGGGGTCATATGAAAAGACTGTTTTGCTTTGTAAGAAACTGCTCAATTGCCTTCCAAAGTGGTTGCATCATTTCTCATTCCTACCAGCAATGCGGGAGGCTTCTTATTGTCCAGCAATTATTATTGTTAGTTTTTTCTTTTTTGATTTTAGGTATTTTAGGTATATCTATTCTTATTATTTTTAATTTACTTTTCTCTAATGATGATGTTGAACATCTTTTCTTACGCTTATTTTTCATTTGTGTATCTTCTTTTGTGATGTACTTGTTCAGATCTTTTACTTATTTTTAGTTTTTTTGTTTTTGTATATTTGATACAAGTCCTTTATCAATTATGTAATTTGTAAATACTTTGTCTTTACTCTCTTAACAGTGTCTTTTCTAGATGACTCTTTCAAATCTACTTTTTTAACTCAATAATATGTCATTAGCATCTTTTTATATCGTTCTTCTATAACATCACATTTAAAGACTGAATTATTCCATTACTGAATTTCCTCTACAATGTTGGACAAATATGTAGATGGCTTCCAACTTTTTATTCCTCCAAAAACAAAGTAGTGATGGATATTCCTCTAACTAAAATTTCTCTTACCTACTAATTTAGAAAAAATATAAGTTAAAATTTGTTATACAAAGGTATCAACCCTTTAAAGACTTTTGCTAGAACAAGTTGTCCCTTTCCTTGATTTTCCATGCTTATGAAGCTCTTTGTTCCTTCTTTAGGTCAGGGCCAGAGGAAGGCCACAAGGGCCTATGAATGTATGACGTGCTTTGAAAACCAGGATGTTAAATTCACCTATAACTGAGACATTGAGTGACAGCTGCCTTCTAATCTTTATGAGTGGCACCCTCTCATTTGTTTCAGTTTGCATTCTGAACCTTAACCCAGGCCTGAATCTTCTAGAAATCCTACCCCTGGCCTCCCATCTCAGTAATGGTTCAAAGTGACAGAGTTCACTGAGGCACCCCAACAGTGCATGACCAGCTACTTAGACTGTAAAGTCACTTGGGTCCTTTGAGGGACTGGGAGGGAGAGACCACTTTGGGGCAGCATGGGTTTTCCTGCTTTCTAAACCTGGGTTAATGCCCTTCTGTTGCAATTCCCATGACAACTGATTTTAGATTTAATATTTAATGTGTCTGCCCATCTACAAGATTTTGAATATCTTAAACCAAGCTATCTAAACATCTTTTTTTTGCATTTAAAAAAAAGTACATTAAATGGAAAGAAATGTTCCTTGAATGTTCCACAACATTCTCTGAGGGCTGTTATCAAACAGATTTGGACATCTCCCTCCCGGGGGAAGAACCACCCAGGTTTCAGTTTCTGCTTTGTTTTGGGGCATCCTGTGGAGTCTATAAACTTGTGTTGGGGCAGCATTCACTCAGAGTCTGAGTAGCAGAGAGGAAAGCTGTAGCAAGAATCGGGCTCTTTGGCCAACTTTAACTTTTTAGGTTTGGTTTCGTGCTGCCAGATGCGGCTGCTAACCTTTGGCCTACAGTAGTTTTGACAAATATGGAGGCTGTTAGTCAAAGGAACTCTGTTTCCCTAAGAATGTGTTGCAACACATTTAACTCAGAGCCATGTCAGTTGCAACACAGCCTGTGCTTTAACAAGGACGTTGGATCTTTGAGAGAATAAACTAGTCATGGCTTTACAGGCCTTTTAGGGAAAGCTACTGCTGAGCTGCGTGCTCTCGATGCTTGGGAATGCACAGCGGTGCTGGATGCCAAGGATATAAACAGCCAGAACAATATGTTCAGCACTTAAGGAAATACAGCTGGATCTAGCAAATGTATACGACTGCACCGACTCCGTGGCCAGAGGCATTTCCTCTGCACATTTTACCCACTTAAGTCATGTTGAACTCGAGGTCCTAACACACCACTCCAGCCCCACGTGATTTTGAAGATATGCTGATCGAGGGGCCTTTCTGTGCACTTTGCTTGTGTTTCTCGTGTCTTCACTAGATGGGAGCTGTTTTAAGGTAGAGGATCATAGGATTAAATGACCATAAATCCTGCCACTCCACATTCAGTGCCACCAACTCAAATAACTTACTGGGAAGACACAGCAAACACCCATCGGGCAAGTAAATATTATCAATTTGAGGATTAAAACTGCCCTACACCTTTGGATCCTGAGTAGTCCCCTCCCTTCTGCCCACATGCTCTTCCTTTAAGCATACGTGACCACAGAAGCACACTCTCAAAGCTTGGAATTAGCACTTTCACCTAGAATGTATTTTGAATCATCATTTAAATAGAATTGATAAGAATAGACAAGAATCATCTATGATTTTAAAATTTGGACTCAAGGAAAGTTTCTAGGCCCCATATTATTGCCATTTTTAAGTTTTCATGTAAGAGTTTTCATCTTTGATGTCCTTCATTCATTCTGCCTGAGACTTTCAGGGCCCCTATATCAAAAGAATGCGGAAGAGGGACAGTGTCTCGAGGATTTTGTTGTTGTTGTTAAGCAAATGGATTTTAACTGTTTTGTCACCAAATAAATCACTGTGAGATGACAGATTTAATAAGTTTCACTGTCATAAACATTTTATGATCTATATGCGTACCATAACATCATGCTGTAAACCTCTAATATATATAATAAAATTTATTTTAAAATAAAAAAGCAGAAGAATGGGACAGAAAAAGTGAACAGGGTATTGCAACCAGGGCATTATTCCCAACTTCCTCTCCATCTCTCAACTACTATTACTAGTGGGGGAGGGAGGAAGTTAATCAAAAGTAGAGTTAATTTTCACAGTTTATAAAGCTCCTACAGCTTCCCAGATATTTTATATATATCACATCACCTAGTTCCATGACAATTCAGCAAAGGGGATATTATTAGTCCCATTTCACAGATAGGGAAAACAAAGAGCCAAAAATAGTAAGTAAAGCATTCAAAGACTCAGAGCTATAGCCGGTATTTGAAGCCAGATCTGACTGATTATGGAGATCCCTTTAGGTTATTCCTTACCTATATCACACCGAACCCTTTTGCAGGGAATTGGGGCAAACCTCTGTCAGGGAGGTCAGGGATTGGAGTTCTGGCTGAACACCAAAATCACAGGCAAACATGAAGGAGGCATCTGCCTTCGGAGAATGAAACTTGCACAATCCTAGAGTCATGGCAAGCATCGTTCTAAAGACTAGACCCAGGTCACACCCAGGCAAATTCAGGTAGAGCCAGTGAGGAACGGGTGCGAATTCCCAACCTTGCATTTTCTGTTTGAGCAGAACTTCCCCACACTTTCCCTGGCAATTAAAAAGAAAATTCAGCTATGTCACTGTAGTATGTTGATTTTAAGTCCTTGGGTATAAACTGAGGAGTGGGATAACTGGATCAAATGGCGGTTCCATTCTAGGTTTTCTGAGGAGTCTCCACACTGCTTTCCAGAGTGGTTGCACTAATTTGCATTCCCACCAGCAATGTATAAGTGTACCTTTTTCCCCCACATCCCTGCCAACCTTTATGGTTACTTGCATTCTTGATAATTGCCGTTCTGACTGGAGTGAGTTGAAATCTCAGTATAGTTTTAATTTGCATTTCTCTAACTGTTACAGAAGTTGAACATTTAGGTGCTCTTCAACAGATGAATGGATAAAGAAAACGTGGTACATATACACAATGGAATATCACTCAACCATAAAAAGAAATGAAATTATGGCATTTGCTGGTAAATGGATGGAACTGGAGACTATCATGCTAAGTGAGATAAGCCAATCCCAAAAAACCAAAGGCCAAATGTTCTGTCTGAAATGCAGATGCTACCTCACAATAAAGGTGGGGGGTGAGGGTGGCAGGGAAGAATACAAGTATTTTGGATTAGACAAAGAAGAATGAAGGGAAGGCAGGGAGGATTGGGAATAGTGGAATGAGTCAGATATTACTTTCCTATGTGCATATATGATTATACAACCAATGTAATTCCACATCATGTGCAACCAGAAGAATGAGAAGTTATACTCCAACTCAGATTCCACATACGCTTTCTCTATTGTGGGCTTTGGGGATCTGTGCTTCTCTCCATGTTCTAGAGAATGTGCACCATCTTCACACAAGGGAGATACCAAAGGAAACTGGCATATATCAGAGACATCAGACATGATTAATTTTTTGAATTATTTACCTAAAATTTTACATTGACTGTGCTTAAAGTCCTGATTTCAAAATGAATTTCTCCTTTGCACTAGTGACATCCCAATAATCACTATCACTGCAATGACACCCCACATGGCAAAGGGGTGACTGAGGGCAGCGCAGGGAGCGATGGATACCGAGGAGCAGGGCAAACACATTGTGGTGTGCATCCCTCCTAAACTGCAGACATTTACCTTCAGCGTACAAGGCAGTCAGGGGGTGGTGATGGATTATTAGTTTACGGCCACACTGCTCTAAATCCTGTTTTCTAGGTTTCTATATATTTGTTGAAAAATGAAGTTCCAGCTAAACCTTTGATACTCTCCCCCTGGAGCAAAAATTGTGCCTAAAGCCAAGACAGTCAGAACAAATCTTATTTCTGGACACAGCCTTCCTTCCAAGGCCCCTTTTCCAAAATGTCACTAATGTAGAGCGTTGCTTTGCATCATGAATTAATTCATTAGACACTGTTGTGGGACATCTCCAAGGCACCCATCACTGTGCTAGACGCCAGGGCTATAAAGACGAACAGCATCCTCCATGCCCTCAGGGAGTCCATGCTTAGTAGAAAAAAACGCAACAGAATAGTCACCATATAGACGCTCAATAGTCAAAGGCTATGCAAAACCTGGTGAGCACATTCAGTATATGTAAGTATCCTCCAGGCAGAGAAAATTCCTTATGTTTTCTGTTGGAAAACAAATTCCCCTTATTAAGAAAAATAAGTTGGCACCATTCAAATGATCAGTCCCAAATTAATCAGTCTGTAGTCATTGGTGCCCTGTAGCTAGAATGGCTTTAGTTCTCCATTACTGAAATCTACTGACACACAGCCAAACCCAATATAATACAATCCTAGGGGAAATATCACATTTCTCTTGGTATGTAATTGAAAAAACTCCATACTTAGAATCTATGACATTTTCATTGCATAACAATTTGGGGAACTCACATCCGGCCACATATTTAGAAGGTAACCCATGGCAACCATGAGAAGTTGCTTTGATTTCACACAGAACTTAAAAATGAACCTGGGTTTATCTGATAGCTGGAAGAAGCAGGGGCCGCAAAACTCATCACGTATTCTTTGCATTATTAAGTCAAATGCTACTCTAGGGCTATGTGAATTTTTGTGAAGCAAGAAAGCTTGTATCCCTCAGTTGGTCCTATGGATGTGTCGATGGTCCTCATGTTTGATTTTTTTCTGAGCTTTTTATGAAATATGTCTTGCTCATATTTAGGGCAGGGTGGTTCAGTGGACATCACACCAATTAGACAACTGGAGGGTCCTCTCTCCCTTTCAGTTTCTGTCTCTGCCTTTTAGACTCAATAGAAATACTGTAACCTCTACTTCCATTTCTTCACCACTAAAGGGATTGTCCCTGACGTTTCATTGAGTTATGGGACATTTGAGCTTGCTGAGGAGAAGTTCTAATGTGGCTCTGAGTGGCCTCTTCCAGAATGCCGCAGTTATCTATCTCCCAGATTCCTTTATCCTTGAAGAAGGGAGGAGTCAGTTTGGAGGCACAGACTGAGGGGAGAGAGGGCCATGGAGGCTGGGATAGAGGGAATAGCATCTGTTTTCTTTTTGGCATCTTATATCGAGTTAGTAGCTTGGCAGTTATCTGGAAGCAAGAGTTGATGCGCCATCTTACCTAGATGCCTTGTGAATGTGAGGTAGGATGGGCATGAGACACAGGCAGGACTACTGGAGACTCAGTTGTGCTACTCTGGGATACAAGTGATAAAGCAGCAGGCAGAGTTAAGCGGAGGCCACAACTGTCTGCACGTTGAAGGATACCCCAAGGAATCAGGGGTGCCTTCCTTGGGGGCTCCCCTGGCTATGCTGGTGCTTTCCTGGTGAATTCCTTGAGAAGCAGTCATGAGAACCCCTATAGTCAGTGGTCACCTGGACACTGGGACATGGAAGAAATTGAGCAATCATGACTGTAACTGATGGACTAGCTGGTGGCCCTTGTAAGACCCTTTTGGGGGGTTTAAGGAATAACTTTCTTCACTTCGAAGGACTGTTCAATCTATTTCTTCTACACTGAAATGTATGTACAGTTTCCCAATTCTAAGTTTTGGCCTTATGAAATTTTAAACACCTGTGTACCAAGAGGACAGGGCCAGAAAGATTAGAGTCCATTTTTAACGACTGTGAAACCTGAGCCATCTCAGATTCCATCTGACCTCCAAACCTCTATTAATTAAAAGAGAAAATTGTTTTGTTTCATCTACTGTTTTTCTGATATGTGGCCCTCTAATTCATGCAAACATATGCCATGACACTCTTTTGGAAAGTATGGCTATGCATAGCTATTATTTTAGTTGAACAAAGCATTACTTAAATATTTGTTCACATTGTCAGTTATATAATAAAAAGGTGTTCAACACTTTTTTTTTAACAAGGTAGAAGACTTACCTAGGGGCTGGGGATATAGTTCAGTTGGGAGAGTGCTTGCCTTGCAAGCACAAGGCCCTGTGTTCAAATCCCCAGCATTGAAAAAAAAAAAAAAAAGACTTACCTAGCAGTTGATGATTAATTGTACAAAAAATGGACAGGAGCCCAGGGCTCTGGGGATTCTACCATTAGCTGAGATAGAGGGAGGGGGTCTTTTCCAGTAAGTGGGATGTAAACTCAGCAGGCAGAAGAATAGACACAGGTAGATGAGGGAGAATGTGAGTAAAAGTCCCATGTGGTGAGGCACGCGTGTGAAGCTGCAAGCAAACTCTGCGAGGGGAGTTGGGCTGGGAAGCAGTGGAAGACAGAGACGTTAAAGCCACCCAACCATCTCTAACATAGGTCACCATCTTCATTGATTTGTGCTTGATGCTGTTGCTTAGGGCCACCCAGGAGGCCTCTGCAGATTGGAAAGTTCTGGTCTTGCCCTGATTTGCTTTCCAGGGCATCTGGCATGCCCAGTCCCATTCTGGAAGGGCCCTTGCCCAGCTCTGTGCCTCTCTTCTAGGTCATGGCACCCAGAACAGCCCCCCTAGTGAAGGGCCTCTTGGACTGGGACAAGAACAAGGCAGCTTTTCTTTTTCCATATCAGTAGCCTTCCTGCAGATGCCCAGCATTACTTAGCGGTTTTGGCTCCAGACTCCAGTGGGGAGAATCACTGCTGCTGAGTGCACGGAGGATGGGGTGCAGTCAGCTCTGGGCCCTGCCACAGTCTGACTCTGCACGTCCCAAGATGGTTCCAGACCTCCTCTCACAGCGCTGTTGTCCCTCCCACTGCACAAGCCACCATGCTCAGTTAAATACAGCAAGTTCTGACTTGACCTGAGGCCCAGGCATCAATTGCTCAGGACTCTGATATTCCTAAAGGAATCTCCTTCCGTGTTGACTGAAAAACGGGCTCCACTCTTCCTATTTCTCCATTTGGGAGGTGTATTATTAACAGACAAAAACTAGGTGAGGCTTCATGAAAGCAGGAGGTCCCCAACTTCCAATGGTCTGATTTAATAATGTCTCAACTTTACAACATTGTGAAAGTGATATGCAATCAGTGGAAAGCATACTTTAGATTTTGAATTTTATCTCTCCCCAGGCAAGTGATCATGACACATGGTTCAATAGTCTTGAGATGCTGGGCAGGGTGGCAGGGAGCCCCAGCTCCCAGTCAGCCTTGTGATCATCAGGGTAGACAACCAATACTTGCCAGCGTACTGTGTTGCTATGCTATGATGTTCAGTAGATCGGGGGCATTAGAAGCATTTTCGATTTACGATGGGATTATTGAGACATAACCCCATTGCAAGTCAAGGAACACCTGTGTTCTCATCAGTTTTCACAAACCAAGAACTGGAAAACGTGCTCAGTGAACAAGCTGCTTTTGTTAGCAGGTTGCAGATGCAGGCAAAGTGAGCAGCGTGGTTTTCGTTTGCAGTTGGCCCCTCCTCACATCTCCAGCTTCTCCCTTTCCTGGCTACTCACTCATCAGAAGGTACGTCCTTAATGTGCCACACTGACAAGTCATTTCAGTCATGCAGCTAATTAAAATCATTCTGGGGCTCAGCGTGACAGGTCCTTCAGACTCATAAATCAGAAACCACTAACAACATGCCTTTCCTGATCTCCTCCTCTTTTCTTTTTTTTTAACATGTTGATTTGCTTCCAGTGTGCACAATCCCAAAAACAAGCCAATAAAAAGACTGATGAAAATGCTGGTGTCCGTGGCTTGAATGCATCGTGGACTCTGAGGCACCAAGACAACAGACTGAAAAACAACAACAACAAAACAGCAAAACCTCACCCTTGCCTTTCAGGGCAAGAACACACGAGGCAACTTGAATTGCTAAAAATCAGACAGTGGTCTATCAGTTACAGACCTATGAGTCACTCCAGCGCTGTATTGAGACAGATCCAACGTTACCTGCAGACTGCAAAAACAGCCTGGCCAAAGTCCAATCACCAGTGACCAAACAAAAGGATTCCCAGGAAAGAGGAGGCGGTAATCAAAGCTGGACGGCACCCAGCCCCAGTGAAAAATGACTGTGGAGATTTCCCATTAAGGATATTTGAAACCACAGTTCTTATCTCTCCTCCTCCTCAGCAGGGGGCATGCACACTATCTCTCTCCTCCAATTTTATCCCTGTGCTAGAGGCAAGCTGTGCTCACTTAGGTCAGATCTGGTCAGGGTGGAGGAATTAGATTACTGCTCACAGTTGATGGAAAACAGCAGCTTCAAAGCTGCCTGGTTTGCCAGCTCTCTCAAAAAGATCCACACCCAGTGAAAACAATTCTTAGATTTACCCTACTGATGGGAGCTTCTGGAACAATGGAATGATAAAAAAAAAAAAAAAAAAAACTCCTATATCAAGTTTGAATAAAGCTGATCATTAGTAGCCTGAAAGAATGTGTTACAAGATTTTAAGAAAGATTGACTTAAGGCAAATGGAGGAATATTTTTCGTTAACTCATGGACACCGTCGTATCCTTAGAGAGCTAGCTTTTCACGGCCAGACAATGCTTGATTTTTCAAACACTAATTTCCTGTTACTAGTTCTGTTCCTTGTGGAATTTATTAAAGGGAAGAAGAGTTTAATCTTCTGCTTATTATGTGGTTGCCAGATAAAGTTTTCAAACATCAAAATGAAAAATTTGCTAGACTTATGACATAGACACAGACACCTAAACTTTAAAATATAATGGTTGAGAAATTCATGGGCGTGTGCGTTAAGCTTTCATCAAAAAGATCTTAAGAAATGACTATGAAGCCAGATTCGGTGGTGCACACCTGTAATCCCAGTGACTCTGGAGGCTGAGGCAGGAGGATTGCAAGATCAAGGTCAGCCTGGTCAACTTAATGAGACCCTGTCTCAAAATTTTAAAAAATCAGAAGGGTTGAGGATGTAGCTCAGTGGTAGAATACCCCTGGGTTCAATCTCTAGCACCAAAAAAAAAAAAAAAAAAAAAGAGAGGAGGGAGAGGGGGGGAGAGAGAGAGAAAAAGAGGGGGAGGCGGAGGAGGGGGAGGAGGAGGAGGAAAAATACCTGTAACTTTGGGAGTAAAAGAAATGATAATACAAAATTTAGAAGTATTTTTCAAAAAAGCACAGCACAATGTCTCTATTAAAAGGAAGCATATATAATATTAAATAATTTAAATAGGGTAAGTTATCAAATATCAAAATCCCTGATCCAAATTACAGAAATAATAATGTGCATTAACTCTTTCTGTGGAGAACAGTTAAATGTGTTCTTTTAAATGCTTCACCAAGGATGGGTCTGTAATGTTCAGGTGGACTAGGCTATGCTACAATAACAAACAATCCCCAGATCTTAGTGACTTAAAACCCAAAGGTTAATTTTAGGTCCTGCCTCATGTTTTTTGTTTTTTGAGTTCTTGTTATCCACCTGCAAACTGGGCTAGATCCTAAATTCTTCTCATTTCCTCTGATTTCAGACTATGAGTCTTATCCAGTTCATTATGTTTGTTTAGTTGTTAGGACGGCTTAAACTTTTATGCAATTGGGTTTATCACATCACTATTGGGTTTGCTTTGTATTTCCTTTCAAGACTTTGCACCAATTGCCTGTCAAACTTCCTCAGAACCACAATGCCTAACAATGATTTTAGCCCAGAGCTTGAGACAACATCCAATGCCTAAAGAACTGACAAAATTGAACTTAAAGCAATCCAGGCTTTGTCTGAAAGTCTAATTGTTCTAACGTGGCCCAAAGGATCTTGACATCAACCCATAGTTGTTGGCATTCTTCCCAATGTGGAATCAGACCAACTGACTCTGGGGGACAATTAAACCCTACCAAAAAGTTGGTCAGTGATGCTTTCATAGAAACATCACTTTGAAACCTGCTGATGCCAAGATGGAGTCACTTATGCCAGACTCAAGCCAGGAGGTCATGGGAGAGGAGACTGCATGCTTGCATGCCTGACATAGGAACTATTAAAAAGACTCTGAAAGTTTTATGCACATATACTTATGGTGAGAGCTCTTATAAGAACTCCCTGACAGCAGAAAATATTCCAGATAAATTGCTTTTGTGAAGGCCTCATCCCAGCAACAGTGACTGTTACTGAAGAGTGATCCCCAGTTCCTGCAACGAGTCTCCATGGCCAGTGAACTTCATTTCAAACAGCTCATGGGAACTACCTCTTTTTCCCTTTGAAAGTTTCCCTTTGCCTCAGTTTTTCCAGATACATCTGATCCATCATATTAACAAAACCCAGATTATAATTCCCGGCTCACCCTATTGTCTGTGTTTTACTGACAGAAACAGAACTTGGTTCAACTTTCGGAACATGCTGTCCAAGACTTCTGGCATATCATTTCTTCTATATTTTCAAGAACAACCATATGCTACTATAATAGACCTGGACTCTGGTGCCCGTGGGCAGAGGAAAGAGCATAGGAACATTTCAAACTAGAAAATGATTGGAATCAACACTTTTTTTTTTGTCAAAATGAGATAAAAAGCAAAGATTACACCTCTTCTTTTACTCAGAAGGTATTATGATATGGATATGAGGTGTCCCCTGAAAGCTTATGTGTGAGAGAATGAAGGAATGTTCAAAGGTGAAGTGATTAGATTATGAGAACATTAGCCTAATTGGTGCATTAAAACTTTTAATATATTAATATTTTAATAGATTAATGGGTGATAACTTTAGGTAAAATGTGGCTGGAGGAGGTAGGTCACAAGGGCATGCCCTGGGAGATTTTATTATTCCTGACTCCTTGCCCCCAAGCTCTGCTTCCTGGCTGCTGTGTCCTGAGCTGCTTTCCTCTGCCACACCCTTCTGCCATGACGTTCTGCCTTACCTTGGACCCAGGGCTATGGAGTCAGCCAAGCATGGACCAAGTCTCTGAAACCATGAACCAAAATAAACTTTTCTTCTTCTAAGTTGTTCTTGTCAGGTATATTGGTCACAGGGATGCAAAACTGATGAATGGAGGTGTGTGAAATTTAGGTGAAAACACCGAGGAATGGAATTCACAGAACATGCTAGATTCTAACCTTCCTTTAAAAGCATGGAAAT
This sequence comes from Glaucomys volans, assembly GCA_020662805.1. Classification (NCBI taxonomy): domain Eukaryota; kingdom Metazoa; phylum Chordata; class Mammalia; order Rodentia; family Sciuridae; genus Glaucomys; species Glaucomys volans. Next base: position 55,233 of record JAJEJO010004670.1, read on the forward strand.
GAAAAGGGAATTCAGAATTTGTATTAGGCCAACTCATTTGTGCATTTGAGGCGTGATGTACAAGTAACTCACAATATAACACATTAACAAGTTTTTAAAAAATAATTTTATTGTAAAAGTGATACATGTATTTTGTAGATAACTAAGAAAATAATAAAACATATAAAGAAGAAAAAAAGAATCACTCATAATCCTAGCCCCTAGAAATAAATACATTTGCTATATTACTCCTAGCATTTTCGCTTTGTCTACAGTTTTTACACAACTGAAAATATACTGTAGAAGGCATACTGATCAGTTCCTAAGTTGAAATAACTGTCTTCGTTTTTCCAAGGCTTAAACTAATTTCTGTGTCAATCTTCGCCCTGACTGGGAACCAAAATTTCATCTTGGTCAATCTGAGACAACCGTTTTCTTTTCAGGGGTTTCTTTTATCAGGTACAGGGATCCATGGATTATCTCCCTACTGCTTCTCAGCTCCAAGTCCACCCTTTCTGTACCCTGCTCTGCAATGCTGGGACTGAGATTCCTCAAACTGTATTTTCAAGTCTCCTTTGCCAGCTGGCTCTCAGAAGTCTGGAAAATCAAAAGCAGCCGAGACGAGAAGGAAGCAGGAAGGGAGAAGTGGCTTCCTTCCTGTTTATTGCTGGTCCTGTCAGTGTTGCCCTGGAATGGCAGTTTGCTCCACGAGGGACGGGTGACCTTTGATCTCTGTCCCAGCACTTTCCAGTTCTTCCAGAATCCACATCAAGGTGGACCTCTTAGAAGAACCAGCAATCTCTGGGCCTGAGCACCATTCCACGAGGCCCTCCCTGGAACGCTGAGGTTGCACCAGCTTGGCTTCTTCCCCTTTCTTATCCATGTCCCTGAAGTCCAGTTGGAGCCCCCTGTTTTTGTTCTGTTGTTTTTTTCCCAGATTATTTCCATAGAACCTCCTTCTGCTCATTTAACCATTCAGCACTTGAGGGCTAATTTCCAAAATTAAACCCTCTCTTTTTGAAATACCTAGTGAGATACAGACTTTTTGGGGGGAAACTTTGATCTTGACGTCCTTCCGCAGTGGGAATCCCTCTATCAATCATGTTTGCATCCCAGGCATCTGGAATGAGCTCCTTAAAGGTTCAGGCAGTTGAAACACAAAAGCCAGAGACACCCTGGCTGTCTCTGTTTCCTACCTTGTCATACTCTTCCCCCGGCATTATAAACACAGAACTGGGCTACGTGCTTGAAAGGGGGAAGGCAAATAAAGAGGAAATTATTCCTCCTGCAAAATGCTGTGTAACCATAGTACTTTATATAAATATTGCAATTTTTCCTGTTTCCACCAACAGCCCTACATTCCTTTGCTGTGCTGAGCCCGGCCCAAATTTCAGACTTATAAACAATGTAAATATCTCTATGGTTTTAAGACATGAAGTTTTGGAGTAATTTGTTACATACCTACATTGTCCAGTATTGCCCCTATATTTTGTGTATGTGTGTGTGTTATAAAAATAGATAACTTTCAATATTCTGTTATGGAATGGCTTTTAAAGGTTTGAAGTAAGAGTCTTCACTAACTTGGCTTCAGATTAGACTTGAGAAACTTCTGAGAAACATTTAATTTAGAGCTGAAAAATCTGTAGTTCATTTTCCTATGGGTACATAACTTTGCTGAATATATTGATAAATTCAAGGTACAATTTTCTCTTGTTCTGAATTATCAAGGATTCAAACTTTTTCTCCCCCATTAAAGTTGATTTAAACATACAGACTTATACAGGTTATATGGGATTTAGTTCCATGGTTGCTTGAACCAAAAGAAACTCGAGATGGATGAGCTGTATTAACTCCATACATCCATATGTGTATTTATGAAGCTCAAAAGCAAGCCTGAGATTTTATGTGCCCTTTAAATATAAAATCTTTAGAGAGAAGCATGTTCCTGCTTCCATAAATACTGCATCAATAGCTTATGCATCATCTAATAACAATAATAAATATTTCCTTGTCAAAGACAACTTCGAGTTTGCTATTGATTTTGGCCATTATTCCACATTGAATAACTGCAGGTTGTAATAAAGGCAGAATGATGATGTAGACCAATATGCAAAGACAATTTCCAGTCAATTTGAACAGCCTATTTAATCCTCTAAATAGCTGCAAAAATAGGATCGTAGCATCATGCACCACAACAAACAGGCCACTGAAAATGCAAAGGAAAGAGTGAGGCGAATTCTGGGGCTGCTGGATGCTCACTTGAAGACAAGGACTTTTCTGGTGGGCGAACGAGTGACACTGGCTGATATCACAGTTGTCTGCACCCTGTTGTGGCTCTATAAACAGGTCTTGGAGCCTTCTTTCCGCCAGGCCTTCCCCAATACCAACCGCTGGTTCCTCACCTGCATTAACCAGCCCCAGTTCCGGACTGTCTTGGGGGAGGTGAAACTGTGTGAGAAGATGGCTCAGTTTGATGCTAAGAAGTTTGCAGAGAGCCAGCCTAAAAAAGACACCCCACGGAAAGAGAAGGGTTCATGGGAAGAGAAGCAGAAGCCCCAGGCTGAGCGGAAAGAGGAGAAAAAGGCAGCTGCCCCAGTTCCAGAGGAGGAGATGGATGAATGTGAGCAGGCACTGGCTGCTGAGCCCAAGGCCAAGGACCCCTTTGCTCACCTGCCTAAGAGTACCTTCGTGTTGGATGAATTTAAATGCAAATACTCCAATGAAGATACGCTCTCAGTGTCACTGCCATATTTTTGGGAGCATTTTGATAAGGATGGCTGGTCCTTGTGGTATGCTGAGTACCGCTTTCCTGAAGAGCTCACCCAGACCTTCATGAGTTGTAACCTCATCACTGGAATGTTTCAGCGATTGGACAAGCTGAGGAAGAATGCCTTTGCCAGTGTCATCCTCTTTAGTACCAACAATAGCAGCTCCATTTCTGGAGTCTGGGTCTTCCGAGGCCAGGAGCTTGCCTTTCCGCTGAGTCCAGATTGGCAGGTGGACTATGAGTCATATACATGGCGGAAACTGGATCCTGGCAGCGAGGAGACCCAGACACTGGTTCGAGAGTACTTTTCCTGGGAGGGGGCCTTCCAGCATGTGGGCAAAGCCTTCAATCAGGGCAAGATCTTCAAGTGACACCTCTTGCCACCGCCTAGCTGCCTGCACCTGCCCTTCAGGGAGATGGGGGTCATTAAAGGAAACTGAACATTGAAAAAAAAAAAATAGGATTGTAGGTACTGAGAGGCTGAAGTACAGCAGATGAAAGATAGGTTTGATGAGGAAGACAGAACAGAAAAAGGTGTTACAAGTGATGGTAAATATGGTAACAGAATAAAGAGCATATTTCAAAAAAATTTTAATTTTGCATGAGGAGTGAGTGTGAATGTAAGTGAAGGTAACTCAAGCATTGTGTAAATAAGCAAACAAATGAAATTCATTTTATAGGAAGATAATTAGTGCCATTTTCCTAGAAGTGTGGAAAAATTTCTTGATGCAATTTTAAATGATAACATGCTGAAATGATGGCTTCATTGCATAAGAATTCTGCTTAGTTTGTTGGAAGTCCCCTTGAAGAAGTCAGTCTGCGGACAGGGGAATTCCATCTTTGGTAAAGGAGTTCTTCAATCACAGTTGGAGTTGGGCTCCAGCTAACAGTTGACTGGATTCTTGGGTTTGCTACGATTCATCTGAAAGCAGGCTAGGGAAGTGTAGTCTGATGGGTACTTATAAGGTTAGAATCAAAGTAGAGGGAATTTCATATTATTGGAGGGATGGAAGGGAACAGATTCCCACAGGATGCTCAGACATGACCTTGGCTGGTTTGGCACCCTCTGTGATCTAAAGATAGAAGTTATAGCTATATATGCATAGGCCCACTCTATCCATCAAAGAAAACCCACTTGGCAGTGTTAAATTTTGAATTTAACAATATATTCAACAAGTTATGTACTTTTAGAAAAACAAACTACAGATTTTTCAGCCCTCTGTACATTAAAGTCTCACACAAGGTGGAATTAGACAATCTTTTCATATAGTAGCAATTTTAAACAGAACTGTAAAACTACTTTTAAAAGCAGAAACCCAGCTTTCTTGAACTAACAATAGATAAAATACATGCTTGATATTAGAGTGAGACATAAGTATTTAAAATTTTTCCCTTTATATGTCTTTTTTATTTATTGATACAACAAATTGTAAGTATACAGGTCAATGAACTTTTCTGTATGCATAATACATGAAACCCATACCCACACAAATACAGAAAAAATTTTCTACTCTCGTGGAGGTTTCCTTGTGCCTCTTCCCAGGCAATATCTCTAAAGATAACCACTCTCTGACCTCCATTGCCACAGATTAGTTGCATATGGTTTTGAACACAGTGTGTAAATGTTTAATGTAACTACTAATCACTCATCTCCCAGAGATAGTACAGGTAATATATTTCTTTTCCCTCATTCATTTATTTGCTTGTTCAGAATGACGTCTAGTACCAATGTTGTTCAGCAGGCATCAAGGAGACAATATTGGAGAAGAAAGAATCTGTATCTGCAGAGATTCTTGGAAAAATACACAATAAGCTTGCAGTGATGGCAGGTGTGGTAGGTGCAGTAAAACAAGGACTTACCAGATGCCAAGAAAGTGTGCACAGCATGGAAGTGGAGGGCACAGGGGCTTCTGGAATAAACGACACCAAGACTGCAACTGGAAGGATAAGAGTAAGGGCCAACCAGACAGCAAGAGGAATCAGAAGCAGAGGGAGCAAAAATGCACTGCAGCAGATGACAGCCTTGAACCTCTGTGGAACTGAAAACAAACAAACAAACAGTCCTTATAACTAGACAAGTGAACCGGGGTCAGAACCCAGGGGCTTTGCGATCATGTTTCAGGTGGACTTTGAGGGCTGTGGGGAGCCACCGAAGCATTTTCATCCAGGGACTGTCATCATCAGAGTGCTTTGTTTTAGAGTAGTACACACTGGAGAGAGTAACAAGATGGGAAAGGTAAAGTTTTGAAAAACAACTTTGCTTTGATCCTTTTGTTTAGGATTAAAAATCTGAGGCAGTATCTCTCCCATCGGATACTTTTTATGACACTTTATTTTTTGAGTACAAGTGACAGACAAGTAAGGGTGCAAAAAGTACACCTAAGAAAATAGGTGTGATTGATCAGACATGAGGCAGTGGTGTTCAAGGATGTGTCACTTCAATTCCATCTTACTAGAAAGCCATCAGGAGTAGGCCCCACTCGGGTGACATGCCCAGTCTTTTTAGGACATGTATCTGCAGGACATGTATCTGCCATCCACATCCCCATGGTGTCCTCCACCACAACTGGAATTCTCTGGTTCACATGGGACTTTTTCTGTTTTCCTGATGTCTGTAATTCTGTGACAATCAGTATTAGCTTGAAAAATCCAGGAGAAAAGTTACAGAATTATCTTCACTGATCCAATTTCTAGGTCTTCTTCTTTGAAATATTTAGATGAATGTTTTGGAATATTCTTTCCAACACCTGCCCTGTTCACTTCACACTTGCATTATCCAAACGGATATTCAAACTAATTAGATTAACTAGATAATCACCAAGGTTCCACATAAGGAGTTTTATGTAAAGTGCTGCATGCTTTGTCGTCTTAGCCGTGATAAATTGAAATGCAATGCCTTCATCAATATAGTTCTTATTTACCTCTTTTTTCAAAACATGAATCAAATCCACTATTAAGCCTTTTTTACTTTCTGTCTTATACTAAGAATCAGATAACATTTCTTTATAATAATATTGTTAAAATTTTTGTCATGGTTAAAATATTCACACAATATTGAAGTGCTCATATGTCAGCGTTTCTTACTGCCATATTGACAAAAAGTGGAACTAATGGTTGGTAGGTAGATGTCATCAGAAAATTCTTTGCTATGCAAAGAAATTCTAGCATGATTTGCATACAGGCACAACCTTATGTGAAGAGTGATGCTGTCAGGAAGTACCAGAAGCAAGGGGACCTCCGGAACAGATTCCCCTTCCCTAGCCCTTCAGAAAGAGCATGGCTCTGCCAATACCTTATTTTGGACTTCCAGCCTCCAGAAATGTGACAATAAATTTCTGTTGTTCAAAGCTATCCAATTTGTGGCATTTTGTTATGGTATCCCAAGAAAATGAATACAGTAAGGATTGCAGCTCGTTCATTCTTTCATGTCCTCTAGTGACTCATGAATGCTGGCTGAATTGAAGTGGCATCCCAGGTCCCAGTTATTGGGGAATGTTTTGGTAACGAGACAGAATGTCATGAACCAGATCATCCAGATCCAGAACAATTCTAGCACCCAGAAGATTCTCTTTTGCTCTTCCCACAGGCTTTTGCATCTACAATATTTAATTAACTTCTAATTCCTTTTTTTCTAACCCCGCTGACAAAGAATGTTTCTATACTAAGAATCCGTGGCGGTTCACAAGGAATGTAAAATCTAAAATTTGGCCCAAAGCATATAGTCTTTGTACTGTCTGCGGGGACCAGGGCTTGCAAACTGGATGCCTGTAGGTGAAATCTGCTCTGTGAACATGACTTGTGTGCACTGCAAAATGTCTTGTAAAAATTGAACCCAAACTTCAAGGCATTTCACATGACAACCCAAATTTAGAGAGAAGACGTTTTTATCTCTAAAGTGCAGAAATTTTTATGAATCCTCTCTTGGAAAACACACACACACACACACACACACACACAAAACAATTGCCTTGTCACTGAGCCCTGCAGATGTGCGTGAGAAAGGAAAGCCACTTCTCCATCTTGAGCAGTGGTCACCTTTGCGCCTGCCTGCAGACCTCACGCATGCGCGTTACCTCTGGGTCTTTGGGTCAGCTGCGGCTAGACCGCACGGTGAATGTGAGATTTTTAGCAAAATATTTTTTCCCTCTAGAAGGAAAATTACTTTCAATACTCCCAAAATACTTTTAAAGAAAAGTGGGAAATGGGATTGTATTTTAAATTACTACACTATTTCTTGTAATTCTTTATAATGATTTATTTTCTGAAATAAATATGAAAAATAAATATAAATATAATGATTTTTATTCTTCATAATAATTTATTTTCTGAAAATGGCTGATTTTCATTGTCTACCATTCCAAATATGCAGGCAGACACATGCACGCACACAGAGACATACACTGCCTACTGTTTAAGTTTTAATAGAGCCATTATGCCAAAAGGTACTCATCTGTGATGTGACCACAACCTCAACTTTGGTGTTATTTTTTCTGCTTAATTAGTTCCATTAGATTTTAAACTGAAGAGTGAATTAACTCATCTTTTGTCACCCTTCATATTGCAAAGGTGAAGTCAAGTCACCTTATCAGATCGATTTTAGACAGGTACTTGGTGTTCAACATTATCTCTAGACATAAATGCAAATCCTCTATGAATGACACTTGAAAGTAAGAGTCATTGTCTTTCATAAAACCCTAGGTACTTCTAAGTCTTATAAAAATTTCTCATTCAAATACAGTATTAAAAAACTATTTAAAGGCTGGGGATATAGCTCAGTTGGTAGAGTGCTTGCCTTGCATGCACAAAGCCCTGGGTTCAATGCCCAGCACTGCAAAAAAAAAAAAAAAAAAAAAAAAAAAAAACTATTTAAATGGAAAAACTACATGGAATGAAAATTTTTAAGGAAGAGTGTCTTGGCTTTGCTTTTTTCCTCAATAACTTCTCTACTTACACTTTTTACACAAACTCAACAACTTTTGTTACATTCCCTAAGATTGTGGTATCATGATTTCCCATTTTCCCTACAACATAAGCACCCGTGTGACAGTGACGGTACTGTCTTATCATACAGGGCTTGTGAGCAGAATTTCTTTCTGAAACCTTAAATTGTTTTTAAGCAACTTCATGATCACCAGAGATTATTAACTTTCAAACTGTTGAACAGACATGAAAAGCATAGAGATGTTGAATAACATAAAGGAAATAAAAATGACCAAGAACGTGATCTTTTGGGATTTAGTTAGCTGTAAAGTTGTCATTTCACACACGTACATGTACACACAGAAGCACATGTGCACACACTACAGTGGCTTCATTTTGAAGTCCATGTGATATGTTCTTTTTTCCATGTGCTGACAAAGCTTGACTTTGTTTATAAACACAATCCCTGTTTTTCAAATCCTTTAGTTACTAGAAATTAAAATAATATCTTTTTTTAGGAAAATGGAATCTGTCATGATGTTAAATGCAATTTTGATCCTATTCAAGGTGAGGATTAGGAGGAAGGAAGGTCCAAGCTCAGAGAAGGGAGGGTGACTACTGAAATGCAGGTGTGGCTGATAGCCAGGGACCTGTCGGGTGGGTCCTCTCATTATGGCATGGCCAAGTTGTTCGCTGTTTACCCTGAAATTACACCAGAAATCCCAGTCACATGTACTTGACCTTGCATTTCCTTTCCATTCTGGGATGGACTGCACCGTAAGAATATCCTTCAGCCCCTGGCGGACTCCTTCCCCATTCTCACCTCTTCCCGGCAACACTCCTCCAATACGTTCTCTAAATCAGCTTCCCACTTCCTCCTCTGGAACTCACTCCTATTGGTCTTTCATCTTTTATCCTGCTGCATCCAGTTCAGCAATGCTCGAATTCTGTGATGCAAAACATGAAGAACATATTTTGGTTCAATTCTCTTACAGAATTCCTTTTTCTTGACTTTCACCCATTCATGTTCCTCCTGCCACACTGGCTGTTGCTCAGTCTCCCTGGCTGAATCCTCCTTGTGTTTGAATCTCCAGACATGGTTCAGGCTGCACACTTTGAGTCAGACCCTTTGATGTCCTGCCCTACATCCCCAGGTCTGTGTCTCTGCTTGCGCAGCTAAGGGCTTTCTCCAGCTCCTCAGGAACCTTGGAATAGCAGGACTTACCATCCTTCAACTAATAAAGTCAGGAACTGTGGATAAACACTCACCTCTTGACAGGACACTTCTGGAGTTGTTCTATATGCTTCCTCAGAGTGTCCACTGGGATGGAACTCCAGCTGCACCTTTTAGCATTCCCCCTGGTTGGCCTCCTTTCCTGTTTCACTTTCCTTCTCCCCTTCTCTGCTTGCTGGGAACTCACCCTCCAGTTTAACTGATTTCACTCAAGTGCCTATCTTAGGATTATTCTCAGAAGAATTCAAACTAAGGGAGAACTTTTCTTGTAATCAACATTACTCCTTTGATGATCCAGAAATTCTAGTCCTGATTCGTTAAGTACTGACTTATTTTGACTCTTCCCAGATATATACACCCTGCCTGGTTCTCCTTATGATTCTGAGACTGTCAGACTTGTTACTTGAATATCCAACAGATGACTCCAACTTAAACTCAACTCTTTCATCTTTCCCATCTTGGTAAATAGCCCCCCATGTTTCAAGACGCTCAGGTGAAACCTGGGTGTCACCCCTGCCTCCTGTGCCCTTTACTCACACTGCATATCCAACCCTCAAGGTGGCTCTAATTTCACAATTAATAAACTCTTTACATTTCAACATCCTTCATCATTGCTGCCCTGGTCCTACCTCCATCAGTTCTCATCTGCATTATTAATTACAACTAATTACAGTAGCCTCTAACTTGTCACTTGGGCTGCATACTTGGCCTTCTACAATCCATTTGTGACACAGTCGCTAAGGATGACCCTGCTGAAATCAAGTGAGCTGTGCCCCTCCTCAGCCAAAAGCCCCTCAGAAGCCCCCCATCACACACTTATACAGAACCTGAAACCCTTACGGGGGCCAAAGAGAGCTCCCCTCATACCTCTGACTGCATCTTCCTTTAGGCTGTTACAGCCACACTGACCCTTATTGTACCTTGGATGCAACAAGCACACTCAGATATCACATCCTGTGAACATGTAGTTCACTACACCCTGAAACCTTCGTGTCAGCCAGGAGTGTGTGCTTGTGTGTGTTGGGTCTAGATAAAATGCATTTCTCACTTGAGCTCATAGTTTTCCATTTTTTAAAAAAAAAAATTTGCCAAGATATTCACCTGAATCAGATTGTTCTGGCTGATGACAGATCCGAAGCACCATAAATTTATGTATGCAATATTCTCTGCATAATCTATTTGTATTTGTAATATTGTGGCATAGAAGAAACAAAAATAAGAACATAAAAAATAATGTAAGTTCTTCAACTCCTGAGATATAATTGATTAGACTTTAGATTAGTGGGAACAGCAGAGTTCCCTTTGGAGTTTTTATTCATTGAGTTAAAGGACTCTATAGAAGATTTCCCTAAACTATGTAACAATTTAATTTAGGATTTTTGTTCACTAAGAAGGTAGGCATACACTACTATCAGGGCATAACCATTGGAGAACAGACTAGTTGAAGTTGTACAGAAGAGAATGTTTCCCAATTAGAGAAAACATACAAAAATTAAAGTAGTACTTAAAACTTTCCATTTTGATCAATGTCCTGAAATAAGTGACACTATTTTAATTTCTCAATGTACCTTTATTGAATCCATTCTCAGAGGTGATTTTCTTGATTAGGTTCTTAAAGATTGCACAATAAGAAAAGGATCAGAAAAAAATCTCATCAAAAAGTGAAAAAGTATGTAAGTAAAGATTTGAACGATGTTAGGAAGGAGGCTATCTAGATGTTGGATGAGGGTCGAGTATCAGGAGGCCAGAATGGAAGCAGCGTTTGGAAGATGAAGTAGGAGGAATGTGATTAAGTATTCTGGATAGGGATTTTTGCACCACCTTGGAGTTCAGTTGGTATAAATAAATATGAACCTTCTGTGATTATTATTATCATCATTACTGCACTTGTCCAGGAAATTATAGCTTATTTGGTACTTTATTCCTCATATTAATGATGTGATGTTTCAGGACAACCCACTAAGAAAATAAAAATGAAAATAATAAATCAGCCTGTGGTTCTTAAAAGCCTAATGAAGTCCAAACATTTCCCCATGGACGATGACTCATTGACACAGAATTGGCAGTTGTGTCTTGTTAGATCATTGGTTTTCACTGGACTTTTTCCGCTCTTAGGAAGGCATCTGCAGAACTGTCCTTTCTCTCATAGTCTTGGATGCATCTAAGAGGACCTGGACCTGAGTCATCATCTGGAAAAACACACTAGAAAGATCCCTCAATAGCTTAACTAGCCTTTTCCAATCGGTGTTAAATTATGGCCATTTTTATTTAAGATACAGATGAGGCCCATTTACTTACTCTTTTGCTTAAAGAAAAAGTGTAAGGAAAATCCCCCACCAAAAAGTGTGAGGGATGCACAATCATATTTGTCCTTCCAGCTTGGCCATACCCTGAGAACAGTCAAGAAAATGCTATCTTTCAGTAAACGCTATTGAGTCAAAGTTATCTCTTTGTCCTGGCGGGTCATTAGGAAACAAAAACTCAGAAAATAGACTGCCAATGATTCTAAATCTGGGAATATTTTTGAATGGCAGACACCTTGTCTGCTTGAGAGGATTTTCCTCTGTAAGTTGGCCTGTCAATGGGCCAGGAATAACTGGGCTCCACACCAGTGGTAGACCTGCTCTACTTTGCTTTTACAATCCAATTATAGCTACTTGAGCATGTTGAGCTTGCACAGATCCTCCCCTTAAAAGTAAATTTTAAAAAGGTTTACTTTTTTGGGCACTTAGATATATCACAAATTATCTTATTTAAGCTGCATGATACCCTGCAAATGCTAATTTACCCATTCAACACCTTTTCTGAACCTTATCTAGCACTGTACTAGTGGTGGTCTCATCTAGCAAGGCAGAGAGAGCCCCTCAAATGGACTCTGTTTCAGTGAGGTGGATGCACAAATCACAACTAAACTGGAAAAACAAGTGTTACAACACAAAGAAATGGGAGAAGTCAGGAGGGCATCTCTCAAGAGGTGATATTTAAGCTGATTCAGAAGACAAGGAACCAGTCATGAAGCACAAGATGAGAAGAAACTTCCTGCTTGACTGATGGGAAAGCTTGTGCAAAAAGGTCCAGAGGTGGGAAAGATCTCAGGACTTTTAAGGAGGCTAAAGAATACCTGTGCAGTTGTGGTGTAGACAGCAACAAAGGAAGTGTTAAAAGATGGAACATTATTTTCATGTTTGGCAAATAATTCAGCATTTATTGATAGATTGGTGTATTTGTCAAATGGAACCAATAAGGTAGGTAGGTAGATAGATAGATAGATAGATAGATAGATAGATAGATATAGATAGATTCTAGGAATTTGCTCATCTCCATATGGAGATGAGAAGTCCCACACAAGCTGTCTGGAAGGTGGAGAACCAGAGAAGCTGCTGTTGTATCTCTCAGTCTGAGGCTGAAGGTCTGAGAATCTAGAGGAACTGTTGGTGCAAGTCCCAGATTCCCAAGGTCAGAGAATCTGGAGTTCTAGTGTCCGGGGACAGGAAAAGATGGGTGTCTCAGTTCCAGAAGAAAGAGCAAATTCAAGTTCCTTCTGCCTTTTTGGTCCATCTGATTGGATGGTGCCCAACTGCATCGCCTAAAAGTGGATCTTCCTTATTCAATCCACTGATTCAAGTGCCAATCTCTTCTGGAAACATCACCGGGACATAATGCTTTACCACCTATCTGGGTATCCCTTAACCCAGTCAAGTTGACACCTGAAATTAACTATTTCAAGTCGAGAATGGTAATTCAGAGAAATTAAGCAATACCCCCAAGATTAGGAAACAAATAAGTTCCTTTCCCTAGTCTCCCAAACCAGTTGGCTAATTCTATCATGCGTTCCATAAAGCTATATTTAGTGATGTCTTTTTAGATTCTATGGACAAGTCTAACATTATTTTAAGTTGAAACTTACCCAGATGTGGGCCTTGTCAGCACAGCAAGACTTCCTAGTGTCATCTTGCAGAATTGCCAATGGCCATCTTTTGGGGTAAGTTACCTGGAAAGGCCGCTCACCTTATGGAGCAGGATGTGAGCTTCCTATGCCTCTGCAGGACTGAAGATTTTGTGGTCTGATTTTATATTTCATAATCCAAACTCATCGAGCATATGAAGTGATAATTTGGGGAAACTAAAAGACATTCATGAGCAAGCCTTCATTGTTATCAAGTGATTGTATTTTTCTGCTTATTTAATGAATTATATGTGTGAGCATAAATATGAATATATCTGTAAATACATTCACACAGAAAATCACACACTAGTATTTTTGGCTTGAATCAAAAATGCATGTGTTATCTTTAAAAATGATAATATTAAATTTTATTTAAAAAATTCAGAAATAGGACATTGAATTCCAAACTTATTCCTTATCATCAAAAACTCATTTCTGTTAGTGGAAGGTAGGAGAATACCTACAGAGTAAAGAGTATGCAGTCACTTTATAGATATTAATTTGTTAAATCTTCTCAGTAGTCCTGTGCTATGGTATTTAGAACATCTAGTTTAAAGGTGAAAATGCTATGGATCCATGAGGCTGAATTACCTGCTCCTCATCATAGGAGGACTGGACTCAGGACTCCTGAACCTCACTCTGCTGCTTTCCCCAAGAGTTCTAAAAACACATTTCCTCCCTTAGGGAGATCATCAAACTGATGGTGCAAATTTACACTCCCATATTTCAAAGCATTATCTCTTCTCTGGCTCATGCCTTATGAATTACAAATATTCCTGTAGAGGCTGTTTTCAGATTAAAGGAGGAAATCATTTGAGTCTTTTATCTAAACTTTCACCCACGCCTTGAGATTAATTGCCCAGGACATGCCAACTTTCTTCTTTCATCAGCTGGAAGATGTAAGAAGATCTCTTACTCATGCTTTTTCAGTGGAAAGAGGGAAAAAAAAAATGTGACAAGTTAATTCTCCTTTCAACCAAATCATTTGAAGGACGTGTACCAATATGTGACTTTGATTTCTGTATCAGAAATACAATGCACTTCATTATATTTTTATGATGACAAGCACTGAAAAATAATAAGTTTCCTCTTCCCTGCTGTGAATCTGTAACTTTATTTTGTGTTAAGAGAAAAACATGTGTAAGAAGCAAAAGACTAGAAGGATTTTTTTTTCTTACAGTTTATCAATATTTGAAGTCTTGCATCTCAAATTTTACCAACAATTACAAGAAAGGCTTCCTGTTACTAATTGCCTGAAATTGGTGTGGCCGTGACCACACTTGTGTTTGTGTGTGTTTGTGTTTAGCCACAGGCCACCACTTGAACTCTAAGCTCGCAGATTTCCTGAATTAAGTGGAAAACAAGCCTGAGGACCAGAAAGCATGGATATATTTATTAACCTCAGCTTATAATCAAGATGCATATGAGATTGGTCATATCAGAATATGAATGAAATTCATGAAATAAGCATTGTTACAAGATTTGGCATTGTTGGTCTAAATTGATTGGAATATAATGTAAAAATAGACGTTCTCCTGTGGTATTTTGCTCTCATCCAATAACACATCTCAGAGAGAAACACGTATTTAGCTCACCCAACATCCATGTTCCACCAGCATGGACGACACTGGATCCTTTCAAGCATCTGTGCACAATGGAAAGCATGAGCTTTTCCATGGAGGGAGCAGGAGAGGAAAGCCTACCCACATGTCTCAGGGTCAAAATGAGTGTTTGCACTGATCACTAGGCCTCCAGGAAGTGGTCCAGAAAAGGACCTTGCAAATGGGAGGGGGAAAAGGGACATATTTCACAAATGCAAACCCAAATTCAGGCTGTTGAATATTTAAATAAAATGAAACAGACTTCTCCAATGAAGGTAACCCAAAACCAAAGGCCAGGTGTTCTGCTAATTTTAAAAACATAGTCAGAGGAGACTGAATGAGCTTTGATGTCATTGTGGAGAGAAGCCAGGTATAACACGGGCTGTGACTGGATGTGAAAAGGAATGCCAGGCTCTCTATCCCAGAGTGAAGCAAAGTGTAATGGTGTCATTGGGTCCCTGACTTGTTGGGAAGATGGAAACCCATGTTGAGTACCTAGTGCCTATAGTCTTACAGCAGTAATGGATGTAGAAAATGATCAACATTCAGATTGGAAAGAGGCATCTCCCCATCATCTCCATCTCCTTTGCAGTATCCCCAATTGGTGAGCATTCTGTTTCCTTAGAGAAGTAAGAGATCATGCTAAGCCTTCCTGAGGCAGAACTTTCTTTCTTGTTCACTTGCAATTACCAGAATGTTCTTCATTCATCTGAGTAAAAATTCAATACATTGTTTCCTATACTGATATCTGGAATTAGAAATTAAAAATTTACATATTCCCCTATAAAACACGATAGCTGCTCTGATATTTGGATATCATAATTAATATCATATGTTCTTTAGCCTTTCCTTCTCTGAGCTAGACTATCTCACTTGATAGAACTGAACACTCTGTTATAACAAAGTCAAAGGATACAAAAGGCCAGGGCTGCATTTTCCCTTCATGTCTCTTAGGGAAAATTTTAGAGGTAACCACACTAAATCTGAACCCCGTATCTGAAAAGTGTAGCGTCTTCAGCAGTTCAAGTAGTTTCAGCTCCCTGAGACTAGTGTTAGGGCCACAAGACAGGGGGCCCAAGACCTCATCCCAGGATGTTATGTCCTTGTTATTTCCTTTCCAATCTGAGGCAATAAGAGACAACTGCTCCAGGATGATGGAGGTATTAGACAGAGGAAAAGAATACTTTGAGACTTTTATAGTCTCTTTTTAGAATGGAAGTTTAGGACCATGAGAACTCCTAAAAACAGCCTTTCATTTGATCTTTTATCAATATAATATGTATATATATGCATATATATTATATATGGATTAAAATTTTCTCTCTTAAAACCCATTCTAGATAATACTTTCAATCTATATCTACAGATAAATATAGACACACATGCATATATATTAAGAGGATAGGCAAGAGCAATGGACAGAGGAGAATTCTTTGCCAAAAACTTTAAGGCATACAATTATCAAACAAAAACTTTAAACAAGGTGCTTCAGAAACTGTACTGGTCATCTGTCAACGAATCTATTATGTATTTATTGATCAATTCTTCTGTGTATTCACGTATGAACACAGTGTGTGTGTCTGTGTCCTCTTTCTTATTAGGAACATTTGGGGTACCCTTCCTGGAGGTAATAGACAAAAAACTACTAGTTATATAATCTTGCCAAGTTAAGGCATGGTATTATCAAGGGGATTTCAGGGCTTGTGTAGGATCTACCCAAACATAACTTCCAATTCTAGAAACTATAATTCTATTCACTAAAGCCTTCAGGCAAGTTTCCAATACCCAATATTTGCATAATTAATTTTTTAAATGATGTGGGCCTCTTTATGCCAGTTTGCATTCATTTTGTTTACCTCAATTTGTTTTTCTAGCCTATGAAGAATATTTTGAATTTTAATTTTATTACATGTGGTATTAAATTCTTCAAGCTTTAAATTCTCTAAAAGTTAAACGTGCATCTCCATTCAAATCATCCATAACAAATAAAGGGCAATGTCCTGGGGCACTTCATTAGAGCTCTTTCTCAGATTGACACAGATTCCCAGTTTCCTTCTTTGTGATGTTCAGGTTACAATTAGCCTCTGTGATACCTGGAGAATGGGTGAGAAAGTTGACCTGTTTCTGAGTCACCTGAATATCTACCTAAAGGTTCTTTAAGTTTTCCACATACTTAGATCTGGATTTTTCTGAATAGTCAATTGATTTTCAATAACAGTACCAAGACAACCCAACAGGAAAGAATAATGTTGTCAACAAATGGTGCTGAGACAACTGCATATCTGTATTCAAAAGAATGAAGTTGGACCAGAGTCCCACCCCACAATAAAAAAAAAAATCACTCAAAATGGATCAGAGATCTAAGTATAAGAGCTAAATCTATAAAACTCTTAGAAGAAAACATAGGTATGAATCTTCATAACTACGGATTAGGGAATGGATTCTTATACCAAAAGCACAGTAATGAAAAAATTTTATGTTAGATGAATGAGAAGTTATACTCCATTTATGTATGATGTGTCAAAATGCATTCTACTGTCATGTATAACTAATTAGAACAAATTATTTTTTATTTTATTGCACTACATTAAGGTTTAAAACTTACGCTGCATTAATATCCAAGATATACAAAGAACTCAAAAAACTTAACACCAAAAAAATAAATAACCCAATCAATAAATATGCAAAGGAACTAAACAGACACTTCTGAAAAGAAGAAATACAAATCATCAACAAATTTGAAAAATGTTCATTGTCTCTAGCAATTAGAGAAAGGCAAATTAAAACTACCCTGAAATTTCATCTTACTCCAGTTAGAATGGCAATGATCAAAAATACAAATAACTATAAATGTTTGTGAGGACGGGGGGAAAAACGTACACTCATACATTGTCAGTTGAACTACAATTTAGGGCAACCAAACTGGAAAGCAGTATGGAGATTCCTTTAAAAACTAGAAATAGAACCATCGTATGATCCAGCTATCCCACTCCTTGGCATTTATCCAAAGGATTTAAAATCACCATTCTAGAATGACACAGTCACAAAAATGTTCATAGCTGCACAGTTCACAATAGCCAAGCTATGGAGCCAACCTAGGTGTCCTTCAACAGATGAATGATTAAAGAAAATATGGTATGTGGAAACAATGGAGTATTACTCAGCCATAAAGAAGAATGACTTTATGGCTTTGGCCAGTAAATAGCTGGACCTGGAGACCATCATGCTAAGTGAAATAAGCCAGTCCAAAAAAGTCAAAGGTATAATGCTTTCTGTGATATGTGGAAGCTAACATGAAATAAAAGGGGGATAAAAAAGAATAGAAGAAAGATCAGTGGAGTAGACAAAGGGGCATGAAGGGAAAGGAGGAAGGATGGGATAAGGAAAGACAGTGGAAAGGATCTGACTTAATTTTCCTATGTACACATATGAGTACACCATAGTGAATCTCAACTTCAGGTATATTGACTTATTTTAAAAAAAAAACTATAATAGCAGAAAGACCAACAGAATATAGGGAAGGAAACAGTGGGATGGAGGCGGGGAGGAGAAGGGGAAGTACTGGGGACTGAATTTAAACAAATTATATTCCATGCTTTTATAATTATGTCAAAATGGATCCTATTGTCATGTATAACCACAAAGAACCAATGAAAATACTTTTTATGCTACAAAGGATACTATCAAGTGAAAAGACAACCCACAGAATGTGGAAAATTTTTGCAAATCATATTGCAAAAAAGAATGAAGTGCTGATACATGGGACTCCTTGGATGAGCTTTGAAAATATTATCCCAAGTGAAAGAAGCCAGGCATGAAAGACCACATATGGCTTGGTTCCATCTATTCAAAATGAGCGGAATAATCAAATCTATAGGGACAAAGTAGATTAGTGATTTCCTGGGACTGCAAAGGTAGCAGGGGGTTCGGGGAAGTAGGAAATGACTACCAAAGGGGTACAGGGCTTCTTTTGTGAATGATAAAATGTTGTAAAATTAATGGTTCATGTTACATTAACCCAATTTTCCCTGCTAGAGTCAGTGGACTCGGGGAGTTGCGTAGACATTATTTTTTCAATTAATAGGACTCAAGTATACTAAAAGTATTTTAATGATGAAATTTTTCTGCTTGGAAAAAAAAAATCCCATTCTAGATAATACTTTCATGCATACTGAAAAAGAGCTGCAGACCCCACTGAATCAGAGGACGATTTTTATGGCTTCCCTCATTAACTGGAATACGTGTGGCTGGAATGAGACTTGGACAGATGTAGGTGCAAGGCTTGAATCTCTAATGGCTGTCACATTTAACTTCTGAAGTCACTTAGTAGGTGACATCAGGAGTAATGAACGACATTAAAACAGAACATAAATTTGCCTATAATGAGGTCATATAATGCTGACTGTTACCAGAACTACGGTCCCAGAAACCAGCTTCCAGAGAAAGAGTACCAGGGGTGCTTCCCTTCGCTCTGCTTCTCTTTCTCTTTTTCATTCTCTCTTGGCTTTGCTGTATGGATTGATTGTAAACCAAGAAAGAGGAGCAAAACAAAACAAAGCAGCTAGACAATGATAACTCTGCTGTAGGGAAGAGAGCCCCTTGGGGAGGGGCTGAGCTGGTGTATGAGAGCCACTTACGGTCATCTTTTAACATCTGTGAGTTCAGTGAAGTCATTTTTGGTAGGTTGAATGGTGGTGGGAGGATTTACACCACAAAAATTGGCAAATACCAGAAATTTGGCCTTTCTGTCCACTGGAAAGCCAGCTGTTAAACTTTTCCTTGGCAGGTCTTCTCAGAATTGGCCAACTAAGGTCAGGTGGAGCAATAAATGATGTATTGTCTCTGAATGTAAACAGCATGCAAGTCCTGCCCGAAGACCCCGGGCTGAGAACTGCCTTGAGCAACACGCACGTCTGGGATGAGTAGGCTGACTTAGAGTCAGGGTTCAAAGGAAACAGGCCACCACTTTTGGTTAAACAATAAAATCCAATTTATATGCAGAGTGTACATTTTGGTAAAGTGGTTTGTTTGGGGATGTAATTATAACAACCATTGCATTTGTTAAATACACTCAATTCCTTGATTCCTCTGGAGCAACTTTGCATTGTCACTAAATTCCCGAATCCATCTGTCTTCATTCTTCAGTTTTTTTCTTTTGCGGCACAGAGGGAAGGGAGGACAGTATCTAGCTAATAAGACAGTTTTCCTTATAAATCTTAGGTAAATAAATGATGCAGTGTTTGGATTAATAGAAATGATTAAAATAGACATATAAAGTAAATATACTTCAAACAGATCCTTGGGAGGAATGAGAATGGAATTAGGTCGAGGGTACATGCTTAGGCCTCTGTATACTGTGGCCGAGAATTCCAGTGGAAAAACCAACATTGTAGAATGGGATTTTGTTCTTCCAATTGCAAAGTCAGAAACAGCAGGATCTGCTCTCTGTGGACAAACAGCATCCAGAGGATGCTCTCATGGAAAGGCAGCATCTGTTTTAAGTCCTTTGAAGAAAAAGTATATAAACATGTGGAAACAGCATGGTACATACACTCCCCGGCTTAAAGAGTTGCAGAGGAAGTAGGGAATCAAGCCCCCAAGACAGAAGCCATTCACTTGACTTGGCCAGGAGAGCACCACCAATTCCGGCCTCTCTGATGTTTAGCACATCAACAAAATGGAAGGAAATATGGTTATGGCTGGAATTCATCTTGCCAGTTTCCTGGCATGAAATCTAAGGTTATTTTGCTGTACCTTTTGCACATGAAAATTTTCAATTTGAGGGGAAAATTGGAGGCAGGGGATGATTTGAAAGTTCAGTGAAATCTTCCATGCAAACTTCTATTCTTATAACTTACCAATAAGAAAGTTTATCGGGTATAATATTGCATCAAATGTTCTAAGCTAAGGGTTCTCGATCCTAAGGTCCTTGGATAGAAGTGAATCTGTGAAGTTGGATTTTAAAACAAAAAAGACATCTTTCTACTCACAAACTTCAAACTGAAATTATCATTTTCTTCAATTATGAATGCAGGCAACAAACCACAGTGACTGTAAGTGTGATTCATAGTGATAGAAATCACAGATGTTTTTATATCAATCGCAGTGGTTGTGGGTATCTTCAAATACCATTTACGCTCATCACTATTTTGGAATTATGATAGTTACTAAACTTTCCACTATGACTTATTATATAATTGTTAATAAGGAAGCATATATACTACTACGTCAAAATTGGGGTATTTTAATATTTTGAAAATCATGTTTCAACATAATTGGTCGCCTTTGGGAATCTGTGAAATCCTGTGCATTTATTTTAAGCTTTTTAAAACATTATTGTGGGAAGAGATCCATGCGTGGGTTCCAACAGATGACTAAGGGTGTCAATGGTGCAGGAGTGACAGATGTGAAGAGCTCAGGGCAATGGATCTTCCCTGAAGTCTGTGCTTCCCCAGATACTGGAAAGGAGGGAGGGCAAGTCCTGCCACACCCAGTCCAGTTATAAACTCATTTAAAAATGGAAGATCAGGACTGGGGATATAGCTCAGCTGGTAGAGTGCTTGCCTCACATGTACAAGGCCCTGGGTTCAAACCCCAGCACGACATTAAAAAAAAAAAAAAAAGGTGGAAGATCACAGTGATCTATACAATATGACCACCCCTGGAAAGAAAGAAAAACAGTAACAATTGAATTCCCAAAGAGGCGTGTGGAGGGATATAGAAAGATCATTTCCAAGCGTGAAACCTCTCCTTTTCGGACAGATCATATGACCCTGGGTCACAGAGTGTGTGCTGGGATGCAGGCAGGGAGAGTGAATCATGCCAGGCCACAGCTGCACACAGGAAGCCAGAGCATCTCCGTGGTGTATTGACTCTGCTATTACTGTACCTTCTTGTGTGATCTTGGACAAGGGACACAACCTCGGATGAGCTAGCTTTCCCATTTTCTTGGCCCCACGTTCTGTCCTCCTGGCTGTGCAGAAGTCCCAAGATAAACAGCTCGCTGAAAGAGGGACAGCATGATTTTCCAAAGGAAAGACAAAGCCAAGGTTTTGCTGCCAGTCTTCGACATGGGCTCCACTCCTAGCTTCGGTTCCTACCTGTTGTCCTACATCCTTCCTGTGTTTTACTCTTAGCTCAATTTTCCATTTGCTGTCCACCATCCGCTCGAAAGGAAGGGACGCCTGTCTTCGCTGACCTCACACTGTTTTTCTCACTGGGACGAAACCTGCTGTAAGGCCACCCATTAACACTGGTGTGCAGCTCTGTGCTCCCAAACCTGAACGTCCTAAGCACCTCCATGGAAAGAAAAAATTCCCACTCACTTCCCAGGCAACAGATGCCTCACAATTGTCAATTACCAGTGCAAAGGAGTTTTTATTTTATAACTAATAAAAAATCATTGCAGGAGTGAAAATCCCAAGTTATATGAAGAGTATTTGCTAGAATTGTGTGGGTCTGTGGTGTTTCCCATACCTCCCCCCCACCCCCCGCTATGTGTCATCAACCACTTATAAGAGAAATCATTCGGTCTTTGGTTTTTTGGGATCGGTTTATTTCACTTAACATGATCTTCTCCAATTCCATCCATTCACCTGCAAATGTCACAATTTTATTATTCTTTATGGCTGAATAATATTTCATTGTGTATATATACCACAATTTCTTTATCCATTCATCCATTGAAGGGCATCTAGGTTGGTTCCACAATCTAGCTATAGTGAATTGGGCAGCTATAAACATTGATGTGTCTGCATCACTGTAATATGCTGATTTTAAGTCCTTTGGGTATGAACCAAGGAGTGGAATAGCTGGGTCAAATGGTGGTTCCATTCTGAGTTTTCTAAGGAATCTCCATACTGCTTTCCAGAGTGGTTGCACCAACTTGCAACTCCACAGCAATGTATGGGTGTACCTTTTTCCCCACATCCTTGCCAACACCTATTGTTGCTTATATTCTTGATAATAGACATTCTAATTGGGGTGAGGTGAAATCTTAGGGTAGTTTTGATTTGCATTTCTCTTATTACTGGAGGTGTTGAACATTTTTTCATACATCTATTGATGGCTTGTAGATCCTCTTCTGTGAAGTGTCTGCTCATTTCCTTAGCCCATTTATTAAGGTAACTTTTAAAATGAGATTACTGTATTGAATTAAAAGAGAGAGACTTCCTTAGCTACTACAAGGTCATGACAATGACAATACCTGTTGTCTCAAGGAAAGAGAAAATTTAGGTTATTTATCAGGTATTCCTGCAATACCAATCTGACACTTAAATTATTTTAAAGATAATTTGGGAATCTTTGAGAATAACCTCTGAAATTCTAACCAAATACCAATCCTTCCATGCATTGACCACTTTCAAAAAATTGACTTAGAGATTTATCCTAGAAGAATCCTGGTCATCCTATTTTCCAATGTGTGTTTCAGCACACATTGGAGCTAAAGTGATATTTCAGTAAGCCTATTCCCCATACATTTACCTTTCTTTTCCATTTTCAGATATAAAGTCTTTTTTCCATCAAGCTGATTTTTATTAATTGGATTTCCACCTGCAGGCCAATCAGAGGGGGAAAAAATATGTAGGAATGAACCCAGGTGGTAAAACCTTTTGAACCACAGCAAAGCAAAGAAAGAAAGGCCAGGACCAGGGAAATTAAGACTTGGTGCTGCTGTAATGACTTCTGAAAGTGTTTGCACCCAGCTGTGTGGGACCCACACTGATTTACTGACTGAGTACCCAGCTACAGTTCTCAAACCCTGTCCCCACGCTCTTTAATGATGAAAGTAAACCTTTCTGCATCAGGTAACTAAAAGCATCAGGCAAGCAGCCAAGTCAAAGGCAATTGTTTATTCTAGTGATAGGCAGATGGACATAAAGCAATAGGAAAGAGGCCACTGCCCATGCAGCAACCCTGCCTGGCTTCAAGAGCCTAAATTGTACCTCTAGTCACTGGCCAAAGCAAAGAGCAGCATGACTTCTCTGTCCTGCTGAGAAGTAGGCATCACCTCTATTCTTCTGCCAACCCACCACGGACTGAAACTTCCAGGTGGTTAGCTGGCAGTGGCTAGAGCCCTGTGAAGCTGGCAAGGCATGGATAACAGTGGCCTCATACAAAGGAAGTGCCAAGTCCTCTTGGCAGGCCATAGTGCTCCCACTGCTGAGCAATCCACTGTCCCCTTGGTATAGAGTTAAATTGTCATCAGCTTGGGCATCCACGGATACATGGCCACATTCCTTTGTCGTTTTACCTGACTTCACTTCTGAAATCCATTCAAATCCAAAGGAAACATGTTTGTGTTCTGCACAAATTTAGTTTCTGAAAACATTCCAGATTTCATAAACTCCTCCCCAAATATAATAACTTCTATTCATGCATTTTTTTTCCTTCAATCACCTGAAGAGTAAAACATTTTTTTTCCAACCCAAATTCTTTATTTAGAAATAGTGCATTTAAAGGGCACTTTAATTTACCTGTTTTGCAGTCATTTAGATTCATTGCTCTCAATATATCAAAACAATCTGGTGAGAGTCTTAAAATCAAAGAAACATTTACATGCTAAACTTTTTTAGGCTTGAATTAAGTCGTGCCAAGGATAAACTAATTCACCCCTTAAGGCTTTACTTCAGAAGGAAGTGAAATCTCAAACTTGTTCATCTTGGTTCAGAAACTATTTATTTTCTTCAAGCAAAGAACTCCCCCGGCCATTAACAAATGTGCTACCAAACACATAAGCACATTTAGAACTGATACCAGAGAAAAGAGAAATCTTAGAAAACAATTAAGGTTCAGTCGCACAGGGAATTATTTTCCTTGAACAAGAGCATATAATAAATCTACAGAAGTGACTTTCCTTCTTTGTGAAGCAAACTGAACAAACATTATCTCTGAGGGTTTAGCTACAATGCACAGAATATTAGAATTGCTGTGATAAGCTAAATTTCCTAATTGTTTAACAGTTCAAAATTAAATTTTCAGTTTTAACCTTTTTGCTTTGTTTCTTTCTGAAACACATTTTTCTACTTTCATAATAGAGGAGATTTTCTTATTCATTTTAAAAAAATTAAGAGGTCTATCTATGGGAACTCCCTCTAAATCTTTACTGTTTATAACAGAATAATTAAATTAAGCGAATTCTTCATTGTGCATGTTTTCAAACATACACAAATATATAAAACATTGAAGTACATAAGTACAAATGTATATAAATGAATAGATTGTTGGAAAATATATGTTGATATAAAATTACAATAAATATGAATAAAACAAGGAACCTTCACTTACCTCACTGAGCTTTAACAGTTAAAAACATTCAGCCATCGAATCTCATCTCCAGCAATTCCAATTTTATACAGCAGTATTTAAAGCAAATCCCAGATATCATCTTATTCTATCCATCAGTAGGTACATGTCTATCACTATTAAGAGCTTCCTTTTCTAAAACACAATCACAATACCAATATTATGCTAAAAATATGATTTTTAAAATCATCTAAGTATATCTTTATTATTTCAAAATGATCTTTTTATTGACTTATTTGCATCAGGGTCTAAGGAAGGGTCACACATTGCATTTCATCCATATATCATTAAGAATCTTACCTATAATACTTTCCCTTTCCTTTATTTTACTTTGTTCATGCTGTTAAGAGGTAAACTGAGGCATGATAAAATTTTTAAAGAATGTATTTGAATAAACAGCAATTCATAAATCCAGTAGCTCCAGACTAGGTGGTGTGAGGCTACCATGATGGGACCCAAGGGGAAGGCTTTTGCAGAGCAAACACAGAAGCAAAGCAAAGCAAATACTGATTTAGTTACAGTTATAGAGTTTCCTTATTTGATCTATCTTGCTGGAAAGTCCTCAGTTGTATCTTAGTTGGTAGCTTCTGATTGGTTAACCTTAAGTTTCATTTTTCTTTAAGTATTTGCAAAATATAACTCAAGGTACTTTTGTAAGCATAAGTGAAATTAAGCAAGTTTAAGTTCACTTCTAAGACTTAATTGGCTTTATCTGCCAGGGGATTCCTCAGTCCTAGTTTCCACTTTAATTTACTTTAATAATACTATTTATATATTTTTAAAAGGGCAGGGGGAGGGATTGTGGGTCCTACAGGATTCCCCACATTCTCTAGGTTCCTATCTGATTATGTCCTTATGAAGTCATTTAGTGTGTTCCCACATCCCCTCTATTTTCAGTAAACTGGTAATTAGTTCTAGTGACTTAACTAGATGCATATTCGATTTTATAGGTTGTGCTGTTCACTTCCTGCTGCATTATATCAGAAGGGAAGGCACGTCTGATTATCCTTTTAATGATACTAAGATTATCCGTAGATTCAGGTGTCAGCCCAATCTACCCTGTATTCCATAAACCTTCTGAGCAATCATTTTGAGAGCTCTGCAAAATTGTTACCTCAATTCATTATTTCCTTAAGAACTCAAAAATTTTGATCATCTAATTTTTCTTATTTTTTCTGCCTTTTTGGGCTGACTTTCTAAAAAGAATTTTTCCTTATCAACTATTGGTTATCCTGAAATGCAGTGTGTACAGGAAAGACAAGAAATGCTGATTCCCCACCCCCGCCTTTTTATCTATAGCAATTTTCAGAAAGAATGGGTGTTCTCTCTTCTTTAATTCTCTTTTCTATTTCTGTAACCCAAAATTCACACTTTTTAAAAGAAAGAAGTATTAAAAAAAAAAAAAAAAAGCAGGAGGCCTTAAATAATTCCTCCATCAATACAAATCTTACAACTGAAGGCAGGGGTGAGTTTTTAGCATAGAATGATCCTCAATCCAAATCTTAGAAATATCACTAAATTACGCTACTCCTGGGAGTTTTCTCACATATAAATAAGGGCCCACGAAAATAAATTTATACTTTATCAAAGTTACTCTTTACAGAAAATCTCTTTCAAAGTAAAAGTGCGCACAGGTCGTTAACTTATCTTTATTGAATCTGGCCATCTATTAAGACTATTCACAAGTTCTCACTGAAGTTAAATTTAAAATTTTGTCTGCCTGCTTAAAATTAGTCCAATAGTTCTACTCCAGAAAAACTGCTTCAGCTTGCCCCCCAAACCTTTACACTTTATCTGGAAGATAAAGATTTATTTGTCCTCTAAAAATCAATATATCAAGGTAGGAGACTCATCTTTTTTCATCTGAAAAGATTAGTCAATTCTGAGACTTTAAAGTTAACATTTTTTTTTTTTTTGGGTTTTTTTTTTTTTTGGTGATGCTGGGGATTGAACCCAGGGCCTTGTACATGAGAGGCAAGCACTCTACCAACTGAGCTATATCCCCAGCCCCCTGAAGTTAACATGTTTTTGAAATTTCTATGCAGTACAATTAATGTTCTCAATAGCAGAGTATTCAGGAAAGTGGAGAGGCAAGAGGGAAAGTGGAATTTTTTTTCAAATGTTATATAAAACAAAGTTTAACAAAATCATTTTCAATAATATTGTTGGTTTGTTAGAATATCCACAGCTAGGGTTTTTTCCAATTTAAAAAAAAAACTCATTAAAAGCACAAGAGGTTCTTAGATGACCATTTTTGGAGGATTTCTTTCTATAATTTTCAAATTTGTTTTTGGATTAACTGTCCTATAAACCAGGCACATTATCCACACCAAAAAGAAGCGATCTTGACAATCTTGTATGTAACTGATAGGCAAGAGGGAATACTTTCAGGCAGCGGTCATAGCTTTTCCTTGACTGCTAACATCTGCTTGCTAAAGCCTGCACACATCCCCAGAGTGCTGGGGTTTGTAAACATTGCTTGATGATGACATACTGAATATTATGAAAATGTTTCTCTCACTCCACACCCAAAACCCTCCAAAGAACATTTCATATTTTCAGACTGTGGTCAGCAGCCTTTTGGGGAATTATTTGTAGTTTCTTAACTAAAAGTTAAATAGATTCTTTATTAAAAATAAATTCCTGAGTTATGCTTACAGGAAACAAGATGGCATAAACCACAAGGTCAATTTTTAAGTAAAATGTTTAGAAATTGTTGCTTCTTACATCCCCTGATAAGAATCGCTGCAAATGATAAAAGTAGATTATTTATTGAAATAGGCATACAAATAGCCAGATAGGTATTTCTTTAGATTTTGCAGACATCAAGACACCAAACCACATTTAGGAATCAAAAATAAAACTCACACTTTCGGCAATTCTCAATATTTAAGTGACACTCTTTTTAGCAACATAGAATCTAGAGTTTGATAAGGAGAAAACTTGTAATACTTCTAAGAGTGAAATTTAAATGCAGAATGAATATCTGACATAAAAATTATTAGTTTTACAATAGCCATACTTTTCTGCTGACTAAGATCAATAGGACCACCACAAGCAGGGGATATCTGATAGGAGAAGAAATTCTACTGCACCCCAAAACAGACTTTCTCTATAATCAAACACTTATAAAAGCCATTGGGATTCATGAGAATACACCATGTACATAGGAGCTTCTTAAATGTGAAATTGTATGCTCCCAAATCAAGTGACAAGACAGTGAACCAATTTTCTATGGAAATGAAGAAACAATGGAGAGGAAAAAATGAGATTTTCATAAGAAGCAGCAGCATACATTTATCCCTTGTTGTCTGACTCTTGTTAGTTTGTAAATGGTTACTAAGGAAGAAGGATGTCGTGAAAGACTTTGGAAAACTTACCCAACAATTTGAACATAAATCATAAGATGAAACTACTGAGGATGATAATAAAAAGAAAATTAGGACCATGTAAATGAAAATGATAATGGATTTCTCTGGTCCTCATGTATTTTCTGATCAACGATTTTCTGCTTTTCTTATAATTAAACTCATTAACTGATATGAATTAATTAAAGGGTATTTGTTGAATTACCTTAAATCATCATGACTTCTCCAGAAGAAAATTGTTTTTATTTTTGCCCATCCAAATCGAAATTTTTCAAAACTAATTGCACAGTTATTTTAAAGAAAAAAGCTCTTCTTGTTACTCATTGTTATTGTTGTTTTTGTTTTTGCAGCTTCTGGGGAATGAACCCAGGAATACTTACCACTGAAGTACACCCCCTGCTTTTTAAAATATTATTTTATATTTTGAGACATGGTCTCACTAAGTTGCTGGCCTGGAACATAAATATATATATATATATGAGAAAGAGAGAGAATGAACTTGAGGAAGTCTTTGCTCTTTGCTAAAGTATAAAATATCCCACTAGAATATAAACTCCATAAGAGCGAGGGCATTATTGTATTTAGTGAAGTATCACCAGAATCCAGAATAGTACTCAGGAAATGCAAAGCAGTTATGCATTTGTGACAGTCCTCTTGTACACATAAGTAAGAGAGAACAAGATGATGTTCTTTTTGCCCATATATGATTTAATTAATCTTTGTAATTAGAAAAAAATAGCTTCTATTGGTCAGAAGAAATTGGAATGAAGTTTAAGAGATTCAGGAATAATATTAGTTAAGCAGTACTTAGAACTACTGAGTGCACTTTGGCAGGTATTTGTGAAATGAGACTAGGTATTCTGACACTACTGTTTGACTGCAGATCAGAGCTGTCTTCCTGGGCGTGTGGCCTGGGCAATGCATAAGGCCTCTGCTTAGAAGGACCCTTGCTTGGTTCAATGCTTTATTTCATAGTTTTGAGTTCCTTCTTTAGGAACAAGGGGGCCCTGAATTTTTGCATTGTACTAGACCCTGAAAATAATGTAGCCAGTCCTTCTGTAGATAGTTTCTATAATGGTTGAATCAGCAAAAGAAGCATGCTATATGGATGACCAATAGCCCAACATAAGACAGGATGGGTCAACTGTAAGCCTACACACTTGGAAGTGCTCAACAAGGGAAATAACAATATCAACCTGCCTTGTTTCTTTAGATTTTCATTATATCGCTATCAAAAAACATTTTAGTTGCCCAAATCATAACTGAATTCTAAAGTTCTAGTACTTTCTTAAGAAGGGCAACTTTTTAATAAATACTTTGTTCATTAAAAAAAAAAAAGAAGGGCAAGTTTCATTTTTGCAGTTCTTAAGAATAATTCACCCAGTCTTCAAAGATCCTAATTTTTCTTGGAAGTCACTCTTTATAATAGAGAAATCATAGGACTCAAGAGAACTGTAAAGCCCACTTCTTTAAGAAAATGAAAGTCGCATTCTGGGAATTTACAGGTCTCTAAGGTGAGGGCTGCAGAGGGACTGTAATGTAAAGGGGATGCTCCAGACACATTGCCAGCCAAGCACTGTGTCCCACTTCCTGCACACTAGGCGATTCATAAAAAATGGCCCGCAATTCATTAAGACATGCCATTTGCTGGGAGTTGGGTTCTTTATAGTTCAGGTTTTACCTAAGGCATCTTACCAGTTCTCCTACTTAATCTTAGAGACATTTACAATGTAATAGGTTGGAGTTAAACATACATCTTTACCCTTCTATCCCAAGGTGTAAGGTTGGACCAGTTTATTTTGCTTTGTAGCAAAAGAGCCCATAGTAGATTTGAACTCATTCCTTGAGTCATGAGTACATTTCAAGGAAATTAATTATAAGTCATGGTTCAAGATCATTGTTTTCATGATGTGTCTGAACACCCCAAATCAT
Organism: Glaucomys volans; assembly: GCA_020662805.1. Classification (NCBI taxonomy): domain Eukaryota; kingdom Metazoa; phylum Chordata; class Mammalia; order Rodentia; family Sciuridae; genus Glaucomys; species Glaucomys volans. Next base: position 85,285 of record JAJEJO010004670.1, read on the forward strand.
CCCCGAAACAAGATAAAGCATTCGACTATCCCTAAAAATATATTAGTATTAGTTCAAATAAAACTAGAACCATATATATTTGTAAAAAAGTAGATTTTAGAAGCAATTTCATCAAATCCATAAACTTGCCTTGGGTTTGGGTTTGGAGGTGGTTGCCTAGGAATAAACATTTCCTACTTACTCTAGTTGGACAACTTTATTGTCATTGTTTTCTTGATTACACACTTACAATAGATCTTTATTGCTAATTACAAGTCCTGAGAATTGAGCAACATGTATGTGTCCAAAATCTTGCTAGGGACTTTCTACATACATATGTCACTTCATTCAATTCATAATACATTCTGGGAAACCTGGTCAGTTCAAGCTCCAGTCCCTTACCTCTGACTGGCTTCTGTAATTGGACTTTATCCATCCTACATCCCAATTCTTGTTTTTACTACTCCATTTTGCATTCTCCAACCAATTTCAACAATTCTTAGGGAGCTATGCCTGCAGGAGTCACATTTCAGCCTCTCTGCCTTTGTCCCAGTGTCACCCTGTAGGGAAGGCTTTCTTTCCTCCCTCTTCCCTCCTCCGACCCCTGGTGTAAAGGTCTCTTCTTTCATGAATACGATTCACACTCATTTTACTAGGAGTTTCCTGTGTGAAACTTCTTTAGAAGAAAGCAAGCACACTGCAAGCAGATGAATAGCATGAATCCAACAAAAAGGTAGAGGAAAGTTTAGTAGTTAAGGAAGAATGAAAGGCTTGATAAGGTTGGGTTATAAAGAATAGGGTGAGAAGGGAGGAAAAGCAGGCCAAAGAATTGCTAGGGTCAGATCATTAAACCAGTAAATGTACAATTCCCATGGTTAAGGTATGGTAACCATGGAAAGACTTTATAAGGGAGGAGGGGTCCCACTGAATTTGTGCTTTAGATAGGTCACTCTCTCTAAGTAGATAGGGATGGATGGTGCATAGTGAAGAGGCAATATTGACGGGAAGACAAAGGAAAAAGTATCACAAAAGGGCATCAGTCAAGTCAGAGGTTGGCAGAAAGACCATAGGGAGAGCAGCCTTGAGATCTAGTGGATATGGAGGAAGAATATTCCAGGCAAATGCATGGAATAGTACATGCAAATGCTTTGGAGCAGGAACATGCTGGACATTCTAGAAGATTCTTAAGGAATCCATTGAGACTCCACCATTGGGAATGAAGGGGAGAATGGCAGGAGATGATGATAGAGGGATAGGATAGTCAGGGTTAAAGTATGTAGACCATGTAAACCTCCATAAGGATATTTGATTTTACTGTTATGTGTTTGAGGAAGCCATTGGAGGTTTGGGGACAATGAATTGAGGTGTTCATACCTAAGTTTTTAAGCATCACTTTTACCACTGTGCAGAAAATTGGCAGCAGGGAGCTCCAGGTTATTGGAGCATTCCAGGGGGAACATGATAATTGGTGGTTTAGTAGTAGCGGAGGTCATAGAAGCATCTAGAAGACAGAATTTGGTGGTGTGTTAGATATGGAATGTGAGAGGAAAAGAGAGTCAAGGATGACTTTAAGAATGAACAATCATCACTGACAGTGGTAAGGCCATGATAAAAACCCAAAAGGTTGTGTAAAGGCAAGACTTAAGGTGTAGCTTGCATGAGTAGTTGCTCTTTGGTGCTGGGTAAAAACTTGAGTGAGTGAGTGAGTGAGTGAGGAGTGATTGAGGGGAAGCTGATTCTCACCTCTGCCTTAATTATAAGGATGTGCCTAGTACTTGTCAAGGAATGAATAAAAGCCCCAAATCTTTCTTCATCAGGGGGTGGCAGAACCTTTGTTCCTCTGCTTCATGTTTCCTAGAGAGCATATACCCACTGACCCTTGAAGTAGCAGCCAAACCCGCTGTCCCCACCACCTCCTGAAGAATCTGTGCTGACTTACTTCAGTTTGCCAAGTTCTAACACTTGACTTTGAAATATTAGATCCTTCTGGAGAGGCTTATATTTTTACCAGAATAAGCTGTGTTGTCAAGCTATTTTTGTCTTAATTTTCTTAAAATAGATGGGTACAGATGTAGTAAAAGAAGGTTTGGTCATGTTTTCACTTTATATTCAATCACACACATGGATTTCAGTGGAAAATGGTTTTTTAGAAGTCACAGAAAGAGCCTTTTGTTACAAGTTTAAATTGGATTTTTTTGGTCACCAGCAGATCAGAGCTGTGTGTTGCAGCCAGTATCCAGCTGTGCAGGTTGTCAACAGCTGGAATTATAAGCTCCATTCTATGAAAATGAGCTCATTACTATTTAGTTTGTGCTGACGCTCAGTAAATCCATGAAGTGCTTCCCCAGGATGGAGAATAATTTCATAAAGCATTTTTTAAAAGTAATTTTAATTTTGGCAATGTTAAATTCCAAATATCTTTTTGCAATCCACCCCTTCATTTTGAAGCTAAGTCTCAAAGCAGAGCAAATTCTACATACTAATATACCCATCTGTATATGCTAAAGAAATATCCAGCAATATTTGGTACATTAAATATGTAACATTAAAATGAAAATTTAAGCCAATATTATATTAGAAAAGAAAGAAATCACAAAACTATATAATAATAATCACAGTGGCTATATTTTTAAACACTGTAGTGATATATTTTAAGCTTGTCAGACACTACACTATCAAAGGCTTCATTCTTTAATCCATGAATCTTAAATCACACATAGAAATGAAAAAGCAATACAGTTACATATAATTTTTGGTCGTTTGCTTATTTTTTCACTTTCACTCTGGTATATATATTTCTGTGATGAGATCACATTCCACCGTTGGGCTGATTTCATCAGTGTCTTTAGAGTAAGTCTTCTTAGCATTAAAAGTATAATAAAGTGACTTATAATAGAAAGCTACTTGGAGAGGAGGGGGAAACCTGGGTTGAAAAATGCATTGGAAGCAGGAAAAAGAGTGAAGAATCAATTTTTGTTTGAAATTTAAGTAGATCTCAATATTTTTAGTTGAACATTTGAGTTATTTCTAGAAATCTGAGGGAATAAAAGAATGGATTAGATTTACTAAGCCTTACAATTCAAAACTCTCCACTCCTCAGGCAAAATATTTTCAGTGTGCCCTTTTTATATCCCTTTGATGTGAATTCCAAAAAGATTTAATGGAGAGACAGCTGACCCATAATTAAAACAATAATGACTATGAAACTCAACCTCTAAAGTATTTTTAGTGTGAGCTTCCCTCTGTGAACACCATAGAAAATCACAAATAACAGTTTGGTTTTGATCGGCTGGGATTGTTTTAATCAACTCAAACTCCAATGAATTTGACCAACGTCCAAAGCTTCCACTCATTATTAAATCACAGAATGCCTCTTTAGCAGATCTATTCACTTGAGGATATAACCTTGAAATGAATACCACTTTTGTAAATGCCACTTAAGAGGATCCTTCTAAAAGCCACAGTGAGGTGCCACACTGAGCTCCTTGTTAGATTTTTTTCCCCAAGCTGATTTCCTTAGAGGGATGGGGAGAGTGCTGTCTGGCATCAAAACCAAAGAGATTCCTGGGGTTTTAATCTCAAACTCTACCTCTTACCACATTCAACCTGTAAATTTCCTCTGTGTAAGATTTTACATCTCAGAAAAATGTCTTTACTCATGTCTGCCTTGGAGAGGATAAAGTCCTGCTGTGTAGGGACAGCACCTTAGACATGTGAAGGAAAGGGACTCTTTACCCAATTTTGACCACCCTGGCTCACTGGCCAGCTCCATCCCTGAAGAAAGCATTTTTAATATTATGTTTTAATTCCAGTTTACAGATTGCACATACACCACCTATTCCTGGGACAATTTATTCTGATTTCAGTATCTGACTGTTATGTGATTCAAAGAAAGAGCCTTATTATTACCTTATTTTATTCTTGGTTTATTATAACATCTGCCCTGCTTTTTGGGAAATGAAGTAAAATACAGATCTCCTTAGAGAAAGCAGAACATTACAATACTGAGATATGAGGGCAATACTCACTGTTGTTATCTTGCCTCTGATGGTAACCTCCAGATGTTTTAGGGGAGGTGAGAGAAATTCCCAGACACTGAAAGCCCTTACACTGCAGCTGTACTAGTTTAGATTATGATAACACAGCAGAAAAATGTCCTACTAATCACCACCTGCTGAGATTATGGGCTTGATAATCAAACAATATATTTTATTTGGCCTGTATGCAGCCTATGAAGGAAAAAAATTACAGAAAAATCCATTAATCTCTGGTTTAAAGGAAATCTATTTGCAATGTGAAACACATCCACTTTTCAAAATAGGGTATGATCTTCTTGGAATACTTGGCATCCTAAATCAGCTTCAAAAGATCTTCAGAGATACAAAATTCTCAGCTAATGGTTTGCAGTTCTCATCTGTATTCCTTGAACTTGTTTTATAACCTGGTAGGAAACCCCTTAATGTGTGAAATGTACAAGATCTATGAAAGAAGCCTACAAATCCATTCCAATGACAAAATCCAATCTTTTCATTAATAAGTAGTAATTATTAATTAAATACATATTTGTTGCCAAAAATAGAAAAATGCTCTTGGACTTGGAAGGGAGTTAAGGGGGGATGGGATATGATGTGACTATAGATATATATTTAAAGCTCATTTAACAGAGGAAACTGCTGGGGGAGAAGGAAGTTAATGAGAAAGGGAAAAATCAGTCATTGTAGGAGTCTCAGTGAGAGATGCTCATGCCTTAGGCTGGATGCATAAAATTCCATCGCAAAACATTTAGGAAGATTTGATTTTTCTTGGAGATAAATTAGAGCTTGGAGACACTTGAAGAAAATATGGAAAACTTGAAGGATAATAAGGAAACAGAATGACCAACCTGCAAAATCACCACTCTGGGAAGTTGGAGGATTAGGGGAAATGAGGCCTATTTTTCAGTTTTTGCTGAAGCTGGCTCTGTGGTTAGCACCCAACCAAGAGAAGAGAAACTTGCTATCTTGACAAAAATTGCAACCAACATTTTTGATTAAAGAATGCTGCCTTTATTTTGATTGAACAAGTTTTCATTTTATTTCAGTCTTGTCTTTGATCTGACTTCTGTCAGAACCTTTCCTTCACAAGAGGCTTTGAATATTACAGGAGGCAACATCTGTAATTTAAAACAAAGTGGTCTGGTTTGGGCTAGCAATTACTTCAGAGTGGGTTTCAATAAGAGGACTGAACCTATGGTAAATGTTTCATGACTACCATGCCTTTCTTCCCTGGCCAGCTATCACCCTTCCCCTAATGCCATCCCTACTTCAAGTTTAAGTCAAACTCATAGAAACCAAAATTATTCCTAGATATTAAACAAATCCACCATAAATCAAGCTCTGTGAATGATTTTTACCTTGTTTTCTTTTTCTTTCCTATAGAAACTAGGCACTCAATAGTCATTGAAGAATGAGGAAATAAATGCCTATTCAGAAATGTTGACATAATTTCAAATACTTCACCTTTCATTCAACATCTAGTGCTTACTGAACTGTCTCCTCCTTACCCTGATATTCCCACCCTCCTCAAAATAGTCATGACATATTTCTTTTACTCTAGCCTAACTATATTATTCCTGACTCTTTCTCCACAAAATAATTTTTATTTTCTGTTTGCATACCTGTTCTTATCTTGTTTCCTTATTATGGAATTGTGCTTTTCATTTCCCATCTCTCACTGCTTGCTTCTACTTGTTAATAAGTTTTGCTTCTCTTCAGTACCATCTCAAAAACAGCTCTTCCAGGAAGACTTTCCAATAAGCTTCTCACTCCTCCTCCTACAAGCCTAAGGCACACTGTCATTTATTGAAAATGTCTTTTATGAAAATTATTAATGTGTTCATTCTGTCCTGTTATATAATTCAGTATTTTCTCCAGAAAACCAAATCACTCTAGGTACTTCGAATAAAGGGAATTGAATAGAGGGAATTTATTATGGAATTTATGAGAAAGCTGACAAAACCAGAAGGTTTAATGAGGCAAATGAGAGATTAGCAATAACAGAAATGTGATGTCACCTTTGGAGCTGGTGGAAAAATAAAGTGATATTGCCAGAATCCAGAGTCATTGAGCCAGATCCAGTGTTGGGGTTAACCGGCAGCATCTGGGATCATGGGAAGAGAGCTGTCTAGCAGGAGCTGTAGCAATAGAGGAGACAGAGTTGCAACTGAAATTGGCACTCAATCACATCCAGCTCTTTCCTCCTGGACTAGGTCTCCAATGCCTTTTATTAGCCAAACTCACCCAGAAACCAGTTGACCAAAGAGTCTAGGAAATGCAGCAACCTGCAATACAGAGAAAAGCCAGGGAAAGGTAAGAAAACAATATGAGAAAACAGGCAGATAGCCAATGCATCCCCTTTACTAGGGGAGAAACCCCTGTCTGACAATATAGACACCTTTCTAATATCCTTCAACACCTAACACAACATCTTACACAAAATTGTACGTGTCATTATATCCACTTCCAAATTGAAGCTATCATTTTGTACTGATGAACATAATTTACACATAAGTGCTATTTAACCAGGAATCCTTTCTTCCTGTCCACTAATCATCAAAACACTTTTTAAAGAACATGAGGCCTATTCTTCACAAGCATTTAGCTCCTGTCTTTCTCTTTTACTTCTGAGACTCTCCTAGTTTTTGATTCACCGAAAGTAAGTGTTCTGTATCTGAACACTGATACATTTTTTGGTGGGACTGCAGATTAATACAATCACTCTGGAAAGCAATAGGAAGATTCCTTTAAAAAACTTGGGATGAAGCCAGGCGTGATGGCACATGCCTGTAATCCCAGTAGCTGAGACTAGAGGATTGTGAGTTCAAAGCCAGCCTGAGCAACTTAGTAAGGCCCTAAGTAACTCAGTAAGACCCTTTCACTAAGTCAAAACAAAAAAAGGACTGAGGATGTGGCTCAGTGGTTAAGCACCCCTGAATTCACTCCCCGGTACCAAAAAGAAAAAAAAAAACACAAAAAACCCAAAACTAGAAATGTAAACACCATATGACTCAGCTATCCCACTCCTTGGTGTTTATTACACAGAACTAAAATCAACATACTATAGCAATATAGCTACTTCAATGTTTAAAACAGCACAATTAACAATAGCCAAATTAAGGAATTAGTCCAGATGCCCATCAATAGATGAAAGGATGAAGAAAATGTGGTATATATACACAATGGAGTTTTGCTCAGCTGTAAAGAAGAATGAAGTAATCCCATTTTCTGGTAAATGAATGTAGATGGAGAACATCATGCCAAGTGAAACAAACCTGACTCAGAAAATCAAGGGTCAAATGTTCTCTCTCATACATGGAAGCTAGAGCAAAATAATGGAAAGAAGGAGATGGAGGTGGTCAGATATTATAAACGTAAGGGGAAGATTAGTGGAGTAGAGATGGGCAAAGAGAAGGAGGGAGGAGGGATGAGGAGGAGAAAATATGAAATCAATTTAACAAAATCATGTTATATGCATATATAAATGAACCAAAGGGAATTTACCTTTATGTGTATGTAGAAAGTACTAATCGAAAATGAATAAAGGAATGAAAGGAAGATCAGTAGAGTTTAGGAAGGAGAATAGGGAGGAGGGGAGAGAAACGGGTGGGGAGAATGAGAATTGAAATCAAATTCAATACACATATGATTTGTCAAAATGAACCCAATTACTATGTATAACTGTCATGCTCTAATAAAAAAATAAAATATCAAAAAACAAAAAAAACCCCTACCAATTCTCTACTTAATAGTGTGTGTGTGTGTGTGTGTGTGTGTGTGTGTGTGTGATATCCTTCCACATGTATGTAGTGTTGCATACAGTTTGAGTTCATAACCCAAAGCCTTCCCACTAGTCTCCCACAACAGAGATAGTCGGAAGTCTTGATATTCATATTTAATCAAATGAAACTTATAAAATATCATACTGAACATACACGCCAATTTTCTCAATGTAATAGACTAGGTAAAGCAAAAGATGATCATAGCCCCAAAAGGTCTATGAAGAATCACTGTCTAGAACAGTGGTTCTCAGTTGGGGGCGAATGTGCCCTTCAAGAGACATTTGACAATGTCTGGAGACGATTTTTATTGTCACAAGTAGAGTGTGGGCATGTTACTGGCACAGTGTGGGTAAAAGCCGTGGATATTGTTAAATATCCTACAATGCACCAAATAACTCCCATGACAAAGAATTACCCAGCTTAATAGGTCATTAGGACTGACATTGAGAAATTCACTTCTAGAGGAAGAGTAATCTTATTCTTCCAGATTTCACTGGGCTGAGAGTTCACATTAGTTTACAATTCAAGATACACCTTTCACTCCTCTATGAAGCTGCCGTCCTCGAAAAAGTAAACACTTGTGTGCTGCTGACATCCTTTATTAATCAGATTGTATCTGTATCTTTGAGTTCTAACATAATAGTTCGGGACAACATTGTCACTGTAACTGTGATTCTTCTGTAGAATGTGAGATGGTGAAACACCAATTTCTATTATGCTTAAGGAAACCACTCTCTAGTTTGGAAATCTGGTTTTCATGGAAAAAAATATACCAAATAATATAAAAGGTATACCAAAATGCTCAATAATACAAAAGAATAAGAATAGGAACACCAAGTACACTCAGAGAGCCCAGGTACAAGTCTACACTATCCTTTTCCCCAGACAGGTATGTATCAAAAGCCCTCAACTAAATATTCCCTGACCTCAAGCTACACTCCTACAATTCCACATACATCTAAGTAAGCTTCCAAGGCAACTTCAAGGAAGGGTCCTTCAGTGGACTGGACTCAAGACACCTGTTCTATTTTGGAACAAAATAGGGTTTGGAGCAAGGGTTATAGTGCAGGACTAGGCTGAAGCCAGGACAGTAGTTTTCCACAGTGGAAATGCATCCAGTGCTCCGACTCTACCATAGACATCCAAGAGCAGGGTTTGTGCATTAGGTGGAAAAGCACAGTTCTTCAGAGTATGTCCTACCATGGAGATCCTTTCCCGAAAAGAGCCTGGACTTCTCCTCTAGGAAGACCAAGACACAAGATGTTCTCCACATTCTTATTAGATTTCTTGTACTTTAGTTATATACCTTGGAGACCTCAGAAACTCGAGAGCTAACCAGGGACACATTCCAAGAGCTGTTGAGGAATGTAAGGACACATTCCATGGGGGAGCTGAATGCTTTCTCTGTAAATACTCAATGGAAGCTAATATATGCCATCAACATCTCCCCAACACCAGGCTTTGAACATGGCATTGGAGTTCACTTCTGTTCTCCTTTGTCCCTAAGATTCTTTTATTGGCCAAGGAAAGTTTTCTCTTTCTCCAAAATATCTCTCAAATGTACTCTCTATTCCTACTACCCCAGCCTCAGGAACTCATTGTTCTCTTCCTGAAACATTGCAAAAGTCTCTGATGTATCTCTTGCTGCTAGCCTAACTCTGCTGGATCTATCGTCACAAATGCTGCTGTCATTGTCCTGACACATGACTGTGATTCATGCTTTCCTTGCTCAAAACTCCTTGATGAATTCCCCGTGGACTGTGGTATGAAGCCCACATCCTGAACTTCTTGAAAACTTTGACATCACGCCTCAACATATCTTTTCTAACTATTTGTTGCTATTTCTCTTTCGACACCATGCATTCCTACCTGTTTCTTACAATTCTCCAGCTCTGAGTTTTTATTATTTTCTCCATGTCAAATGTCCAACTTCAAATATACTTAAGTTTTCAAATATCCCCTCCGCCATGAAGCCATGCTTCATCCTACAGTCAAGAACGAAAACCTTCTCTCCTTTTGGACCATCTACTGCACTTTCTATGTCTCACTGAGGGTGCTGTTCACATTCCTTTCTGTTATAATTGCCCACACAGCCCCTTAATGACAGATTCATCTTGGTGTCTCCCACAGAGCCTGCTCAGCATGGTGCTCTGTACAGAGATGATCTTTCCATTTTGGTAGAGCGAATGCTACAAGGAAAATTCTTCTGTAAGCTTGGTGTTCAGTATCTACAATATTTTCACATTTATTTATTGACATTATTATTTTCAGTTGTTGATATCTGGAAGAATATAATTTTATGCTAATTATAACTCAAGTTGGAAATTACCATGAAGAACGTGGTATGGTGTGCAAAGTGTAGAACATTTCTTCTACATTACTCACTAAGATGGTTCGTTTTAAGTGTTAACATGGCTAGGCAAAAGTTGAATCAATTAAGCACAATTTGATCAATTAGTCAATCAAATATGCACCAAGGTTTTTGTGAAGATATTTTATATATGTGATTAGCATGTATAATTGGTTACTTTAAGAGATTATCCTGCATAATCTACTTAGACCTTATCCAACCAGTTGAAAAGCCTTAAGAGCAGCACTAAAACTTCCCTGAAGAAGAAATTGCACCTGTGGGCTTCAGTGTTGGCTCATGTCACAGAGACCCTGCTTGCCCTTCCTGACAGCTTAGCCTATGGATATTGGACTTACCTGAGCAGTCCTCAAAACTGTGTAAGCCAATTCTTTGTATTAGATACCTCTTCTCTCACTTTCTCTCTCAATACCTGTACAGTAATGCGTGTTTAACTATTCAACTGTAAGGATACCTTCTGGGAGATCCATTGTCAGGCGATGCTGGTGCTGGGTAAACGTCACAGCAGAGCACACTTAGACGAACCTAAGTGGTATAGATACTACCCACCCAGGCTATGTGGTGTGTACACCTGTCTACCTCTGGTACAGCCTGTTGCTCCCAGGGCCACAGGGAACAAAACAACATGAGATTAAACCAAGAACTGGAGAAAATGATGCAATTAAGAGACTTGGGAGGCACTAGGTACCCGAGGCTGCTGCCTGCATCATAACGCGGCACCGTTTTACAATGAAGGTTTTTTTCAAAGCAAGAATACACTCCAAAATAGTGAAAAAGTAAATAGACAAGTCAGTAACATATAGTAATGTATTATTCTCATTAAGATAATAGGTATTGTGTGTACATTGTTGTATGGACTGCTCTTTTATACAATTGGCAATGCAATAGGCTTGTTTATACCACCGTCATCATGAACGTGTGACTAACACATAGTGCCCTGACGCCAACGTGGCTACAACATCACTGGGTGACAGGGAGTTTCCATTTCCATTATAATCTTATGGGACCACTGCTGCTGACGGAAGCGTGTTATGTGGCTCATTACTGTGACTATAAATACATTATATGTATGTAAAGCCGGGCACGGTGGCGCACGCCTGTAATCCCAGCGATTGGGGAGGCTGAGGCAGGAGGATCGTGAGTTCAAAGCCAGCCTCAGCAACTTAGCCAGGCCCTAAGCAACTCAGTGAGACTCTGTCTCTAAATAAAATACAAAATAGGGCTGGGGATGTGGCTCAGTGGCCAAGTGCCCCTGAGTTCAATCCCTGGTTCCAAAATATAAAAATAAAAAATAAAAACAAAAGCAAAACAAACAAAACTATCATTTTAAATATATTATATGTATGTAAATATATAATTTACAAATTTATATGCACATATATTTATAAATGTATTTATAATATATATATATTTTTTTATCCAGGGTTCTATTTTTGTGACATATCAGTCAAGAACTCTGATTAATAAAACTAGTATGAAAATTTCTACCTAAAAAATCAATATATATATACATGTTTTATAAATATGTTTATATATTTGTATGTGTGTGTACACGTTACACATAAAATGTACAAGCACATGTGGATACATACATACATTCACACACAGTGCAAATTAAAATAATAGCAGAATACCTTTTCTGCCTAAAAATATAAAAATATTAAAAATTATGATAATGGTCAAATGGTCAAAGTTATTGAGAATACTAGAGATAAATCCTATAGAAGTGCTCATGTAAATTGATACAGCCTTTCCAAGGAGCAATTTGGCCTTTAAAATGTCTCAGGCTCTTTCATATAAGAATCCCTTATGCACACAATGATTTGTGTACAGGTGTCTGAAGTTCAGTGTCATCTATGATGAAGAAAAGTTGCAAGTCACTTAAATGTCAAATAATAAGAACATAGCTTCCCCCTTATAATGTTATGCAGGCTGCTCCACAAATATTAATATTGCCTAGAAGAAAATTTAGAGACATGATAAAATGCTCAAAATATAATGCTTAGTGAATGGATTATAAAATTACATATTGTATCAATTAGAGTTCAGCTAGAAAAGCAGGTGTGTGTGTGTGTGTGTGTGTCTGTGTCTGTGTGTGCGTATTTACAGAGACAGAGAAGAGAAATTTATTATAAGGAATTGGCTTATGAGGTTGTAAATCTGAGATCCAGAGGACCAGCTGCTGGGAAAGGAAGATTACCAGGATCTCTGTTGCTCTGTCTCTCTTAGAAGCCTGAGCCCTACTTTCAAACTTTTCTAGTTGATTAAGTGAGGCTGCCCAGATAATTCAGGGTAATCTCTTGTACTTAAAATTAATTAGAGGTTTTAAAAAAATAATTTGAGTTTTTAATTTACATCAGCTATGTCCCTTCACAGCAACACCTAGCAGCAATTGGTTGCATAAGTGCAGACGATGGCCTAGCTAATTTGACCCATCCAAGGAGCCATCATATACACAGGGTTAGATGGAAAGGCATCATTAGTCATCTCATACAGAATATCCCAGAACCTAACGATGGGTTTTCAGTTGGCTCCTAGAAACAGCACTCTGGGGGAGAAGTGGGGCTCAGAACCAGGCGTGATTTCGCTGGAAAAAAACACTCTCACTTCCTACTGTCTCAAAATACATGAAAGTTCTCACTTGATTTGGTCTTCAGGTTCTTAACTACTGACATATTCACAAATTTTAATTTGGCACACTGATCCTGTGTGTTAGGAGTTTGATGAGTAAGAAGAAAACAGCTTTTCTCTAGTGCAAACAAAATGCTTTTTTCCTCATAACAATTTAACTCTCATACAAGTCAACTTTGATTCCTCAGTGAATTCAGATTATAAACAGTCAGAGCCAGAAAAGATTTTAGGCCAATTCCTTTTGACAGATGAGGAAGCTAAGGGCCTATGAGGTAAGGTGACTTATTTGAGGTCAAAGTAATAGGTGGGGTCAAGGCAGGACTGTCACCTGGACCCCCTTCTATTCCAGGACTGTGCGATTTCTATGACACTCTGCCTTCTTATTTAGGATTGGTTGGGTCAGAAAAATCATTATCCTTCAATAAAGTATAATAGAAACAAGAAAAAGTTTTTGTTGAACTTTTATTCTTCAATTATGTCCCTTCAATTGGTTTCATTATGTTTAAATCTGTGCTGTCAAAACTAGCCACCAACTCAACAGAAATCTTAAAAATGTATCTGCTGGGACTGAAAATCACATTTTAAAAATTAAATTTGAATTAATTTAATTTTAACTTTAAAAGCTGATCCTTGACTTGGTTATTTAAAACTTTGAGTTTTGAACAGCATGTCTATATGACTCACTTTTCCATCTGTTAAATTTATGAAATCTAAATAAGGATCAAATATCTCTGTTTCCACCTGTTTCTTTTTACTTTTTTTGAAGCAGCTACTGGAGGATTTGAAATAATATGTATCATCTTTCCATTGGATGGTGCTGATATAAAAATCTCATTTTTTTTTTCAAATTTGTAACCAAGTTTCTCTAAATATTTTACATTTGGAATTACATGGAGGTACATATGAACAAACCTTTGCTACTATTTATCCTGGGTCCTTCTTTATTGGTTTCTGTTCAAAAGACATATCAATCAGGAATTAACACCTGCAATTTGGGATATTGGTTTGGTGCTTTACTCATGGTGAAACAGACACTTGTAGGAAACTGTAGAGATTTTAATATTGAAAAAAAAGGAGTTGAGGGCAATCATTGGTGTCCATAGATTCCCTTTTATCAAACCAAATTGAAATCACTGATGTAAACTCCAGAGGTGTGCTTTAAGTAATGTGTAAGTCCCAGATGTTGCTTCATTAATGAAAATCCTGGAAGCACTGAGGCCCAAGGACTTGACTAGCATATAACTACCACCTTTTTCTTTCAGCCTGGTAACGAGCAAACTGCAGGCATTAAACTGATTAGGTTCTTAAGTATGATTTCACTTAGGGATTATAACTGGAAATGTTTGTGTCCTTTGTTCATGGCATCTTAGACTTATGGCAAGTACCACCCAATAGGCAGTCAAATGTGTCTCCCACTGGAATTTACTTCCTTAAACAAGGAGGTTAGACACACGTGTGTGTGCACAGAGGAAAGACCATGTAAGACTCTAGTGAGATAGATGATAGCCATCTGAGAGCCAAGGAGGTGTCTCAGAAGAAATCAACCTTGCCAAGAGCCCTTGATCTTGGACTTCTAGACTCTGGAACTGTGAGAAGATGAATTTCTTAAGTCAAACAGTCTGTGATGTTTTGTTACGGCAGTTCTAGCAAACTAATACATCATTCATCTCAACTGCCCTTGATGAAGCATCCATTCCCTAGTGAACCACAAAATACCCTTCATGTTGGATGTCACTTTCATTTGTCCTTTGAAAGGACCTGTGTCTGCTGTTTTCCCTAAGGCATTATGCTGTGGTACTCCTCAGAGTTCTCTAAAGTGAAGTTCATATGTGCCACGTAGTCTAATTTTGAATAATAGACCATCTCATACATTTCCAAGTCTGATGAAAATCTCTCTAGCCAAATTTTTTGTGATGCCTTAATAAACAAGCAAAAAGCAACTTATATAGATTATGTTGAGGTTCTAGCAATCAACCTCAGGGCTGATGAGTAGGATGTTTGTGTACCTCCAAAATTCCTATATTGATACCTAATCCTTAATGTGATGATATTTGGATATGGGGACTTAAGTAGGTGATTAGATCAGGTCATGAGGACAGAGCCCCATGAGTAGGATTAGTGGCCTTATAAAAGAGATGTCAGAGAGCTCCCTTGCTCTTTCTACCATGTGAGAATACAGTGAGAACATGGTTATCCATGAATTAGGAAGCAGACCCTCACCAGACTTCAAATCTGCTGGAGTCTTGGTCTTGGGCATTTAGACTCCAACCTGTGAAAGATAGGTTTCTGTTGTTTATAAGCCACCCAGTCTCTGGTAATTTGTTACAGTAGCCCAAACAGATGAAGACGGGACATTTGGGAAGCCGTGGAAAAGGTAGGGGGATGAGACCTGTGCAAGACTGGCCACCCAGGTTGTTAAGACTTGGCTGCGCACTTACTTGTTTGGTGAACTGGGGAAGCCTGGTAGCCCTCCTGAATCTGTTTCTTCATCATTAAATCAGGCCTAATAGTTCTTTCCTCAAAGGGTTGCTTTGAGAATTAAATGAGACAACATATTCAAGGTTCATAGCAAATAATACTTCATACTAAATGTTAATCCTCTGGCTCCTGAGGCAATGCAGTTTTCTTTAAAAATATGACTACAGACCCTTTTTAAACAACAACAACCACCACAGTGTTTTATAGTTAAAGAGGCGGGAGGAAGAACATCTGTTTGTGGTGTCCTTTGTTGAAAGAACATTCATTTATATTCCAGGGCAATGGTGGAGCCCAATTCTCCAGGCACGTGAAGGCTGCTAGCAGGAACGCTTCATCATTCAGCCTCCTGGCAGGGAGGGTTCACGGTGGGGGCTCATGGTGAGGGCCTCAGAGCAGCCCTTCTGAATTCTGATTGCCTTTTCCAGCATGGCTGAGCTCAGGGAGAATATTCATGGGCTTTCCTTTCTTCCTGATGCAAGATAGTAATGGC
>JAJEJO010004670.1:111046-129937 GCA_020662805.1 Glaucomys volans
TGTCTTCCAAGTGATCTAGTCTGTTGGTGATGCTTTCCATTGAGTTTTTAATTTGGTTTATTGTTTCCCTCATCTCAAGGATTTCTGTTTGGTTCTTTTTAAGAATCTCTCTCTCTTTGTTGAGGTGATCTTTTGTTTCCTGTAGTTGCTTTTACAGCTGTTTATTGGAATGGTCAAGCATTGCCTGCATTTGCTCTCTAAACTCATCATTTGCTTCTCTGATCATTTTAATCATGTATATTCTGAACTCCTTTTCTGGCATTTCTTCTACCATGCTGTCATTGGATTCTATTAGTGTAGAATCTTGGTTTGTTTGGAACTTTCCTCCCTTGTTTTTTCAATGCAGATCTAGGGAATTGAAGTTTCTGCCCTATAGACTTACAGTGACCCTATAGTTTTCCAAAACCTCTTCATTAATGGGGGGATCAATATTAGCAACACCCAGTACAGACAATATGCAGCTCTAAACCAAATAGCCCCCATGAAGACTATTGTTACAGTAGTCTTTTTGTTACAATATTGTTACAATATTGTCATAATAAACAGAGAGAATGAGCTCAATTATTATCTATAATATAACAAACAGATTTGCAATGAGGCCTGCAGTTTCTAATGGAGCACAATGAGGATGGGGAGAGGTGTAGGATGTAACTGTTAATAGTGTAAGAAAAGATGCTGGGTGCGGTGGCACATGCCTGTAGTCCCAGCACTTGGGAGGCTGAGGCAGGAGGATCACGAGTTCAAAGCCAGCCTCAGCAACTTAGCGAGGCCCTAAGCAACTCAGTGAGACCCTGAGCAACTCAGTGAGATCCTGTTTCTAAATAAAATACAAAATAGGGCTGGGGATGTGGTTCAGTAGTGGAGTGCCCCTGGGTTCAAGCCCCAATAACAAAAAGAAAAAAGAAAAAAAAAAGAGTGTAAGAAAAGAGTATGAAGAAGTTCCAGATTATAGGAAGAATGAAAGTGTAGTCAAAAGTAGTTGGTTGTTAGCATGAGAAAAGTGAGAAAAAAAACCCTTGAGGAAACAGGTAAACAAAAGGAAAGTAGAGAACAAGAAAAGTAAAGAAATAAAAATTTAAAAGCTTTCACAAAGGAGAAAAAAAATCTACACTATAACAGTCATATACTATTCAAACCTCCCAGTCTTTAGTAGCTTGAGGCATGAGAGGTACCCGACATTGACCTTCCAGTCTCCAGCAGGCCTCTCAGGATGGGATTTGCCCCACCTAATGACAGTTTCCCCTTTGCGGATAATCCAAGATGGCTGCACTGGCTTCCAAACGTGTTGGCAAATGGGGAGATGCAACGCAGGGCGTGGGCACCGAGTCTGTGTGGGGTGTAGTTGGTCAGGCCGGTCAGGCCGGGCCCCTGGAGGTGGGGTGCTGTCAGTTGGGCCAGTGGTCCTGCAGCTCCTGGCTTTTTTCCCCAAAATGGCGGCAGCCACGTGTAATCAAACCTGCGGGTACTGTGACGGTGGACTTCCAGGAAGCAGCAGGCAGCTGGCGATCTACTGACGGTCTGCAGGCTCCGCAGGCCACTGGCTGACGATCGGCAGATGAACCTTGGTTGGTGGGCGATGGGTAGGTGAAAGGCAGGCCAGAGGCAGGCAAACAGGCAAGTGATGGATGATAGGTAGCGGTTAGTGAGCAATCTGCACTCAAATGTAGTCGATACGCTGGCAGACTGCGGTGATTGAGGTAGACAGATGTGGTAAACAGCAGAGGATCAATGAGGAGTAAAGACTGCCTCACAAACAGATCTTCCTCTGTTTGAATCCTGAGTTACGGAGTGACAAGGAACACAGCCTCCCTCTAGTCCGCCATCTTGGCAACATCTGATTGCTTGGACTTGACCCCTCTGGACTCAAGTGTATTCTCCTCATGTATCTGTATTTCGCTGGGCTTTTCTGACCAGTGCTCAATCTTCCCTGAGACTCTACTTTCCTACATCCACCCTCCTGGGGTCCTGCTATGATACTGGAATCTAATTTGAGGCAATTTATATAAGTCGCTATAGTTCACAGAAGGAAGTCTAGGAATTCTGGTCGAAGGTGTTTCTCTTTTATGTGTTTTAATCCCAAGTAACATTTTCTGAGCAAAAAAAAATGGATGATGGTATACCTTAGTTTTGGTTTTATATGCTTGCTCATATTATTTCCTTTTTCATTTGTAAAACTATCCCCATTCCTCCCAAGCCCATGGATCTAACCCAAAATTATCCTCTGGTTCCTCTAATGCTTTGGTTTTAATCAATAACCAAGTTCAGAAGAGGCGGCTGAGAATTGTGAGCATAAACTCATGAGATCCTTGTAACATTCGATCATTACCAGATATAAATGTTTAATGAATTCATGCTTTATCTGCTTAAAAATTCAGCTGGCTTCAGTCTTATATTTTACAGAGACATTATTTTCTTTTAGTCATGCCAAAAGCCAAATTTGGCCTTAATGCAGGTGATGCCATACTGAAGCCAACCTCCTGAAGACAAAACCATGGACGTGGATTTGGGGCAGGCTTACTCCATTAGTCCTGAAGTGGTAGTTTATCTAAATCTCTCATAAAAACCATGCAGACTTTTTTTTATGATTTTTGCAGGAACTGAGAATTTTGATCTAAAAAAGACATTATAAGAATAAGAAATTCAAGTGGCAAATCATGTTTTGCCTCCAAACTGCTAATAATGCTTTTATACTTTCCTGTCAATTATGAGAGATGAGAACATCCAGACTTGGGTTCTGCATGGAGCACAGAGTGAGCCTCACTTGCTGTCATGCTGTTCGTCTAGGTGCCTTGGCTGGTCATTGCCCATCTATGAAAGGTGATGGATTGAGGTTAAGTCTATGGACTCTGCCGACACTGAGAAGTGTAAGTTTTAATACAGGGAAAGTACTCCAAAGAAAATAGAACACAAAATGCACCTGATTCATCTATTGAAATATATTCCTTTGGAGAATTTTCTTCACATGTAAATCCACTTATATTTTCCCAGAAACTACCAAATCATCAGAAGGGATGCCTTGTGATTTAGAGTATGGTTTAGGCTCCTGGGGAAAGTCCTGTTGCTCGTTTCTGATCTTCTTTCTCTGTTTCAGTTTTCTCATCTGTAAAAAGGAATTACTCTTAATACCTTCTTTTTTGGTCAGTGTGAGGATTAACTGAGCTAATATGTGGAAAAGAACAGTCCTTGGTACATTGTAAGCATTATCTACATAAAAAATCAGTAGAGAAATGTAATAGTAGTCCACTTTAGAGCTTTAATGAAGAACCTTACTTTTTAAAAATTTTCTTATTGCCTTAAGGTAAAATTATCAACACGATGGGCTATAGATGATCTTCACATAGGCTAAAATTAATTTATGGATTAGTTCCTAACATCCTATTATTACATCTGACTTCTCAGTGATACAAAATATTTAAAACCAATTGCAAAACCCATAAGGAGTGACCTAATTGGGGACCAAGCCCTTACAGAGTTAGGTGAGGAAGAATCCAGAAAAATAAAGGCAATTAAAGACAGCATTAGTCAGTAGCTACCAACAGTCTCCAGGGGTCTATTTGCGCAATGACCTCAAATTGTACCTCCACAGGTTCTAGGGGACAGGAGGCTTCTAAAATGTGGATTTCATTGAACAAGTCACTGCAAAGGAACTTCCATGGACAGACAGTACGGGGCTAAGTCTATGGAATAAAACACCAACCTTTTGGGAAATACATTTGGGAAAGACCCTGATTCATAAAATTAGAGAAACCACACTTGCCATATTTATTATTTTTAAGTCTATCCCAGAGGGGAATCAAATCAAAGAGGACTTGTCTTTTCATTAAATAAGATTTCTAAAATTTGTTGCTAATCCAGGGCTTCTAAAAACAGTTGCAGGATTGAAGGTTGAAAACTTGCTTTCTCTTCCTTTCTTTTTTCCTTTTTTGTTTTCGTTTTCTGCTTTTTTTTCTTTTTTTTTTTTTTTTTTTTTTTGCATTTGCTTTACCAAGCACATGCACTTTGGACCACTTAGATAAAATTGAAAAGATGATTGAAAAAAATATTGTTCTCCTTTATCACAGAGAGATTTTAAATAAAGCATCATTATAATTACTTTTTAAAAATGTATTTGGTGTCAAATGTACTGAGGGCATAAGGAGTATATTGCTAAAATTTTTATAAATAGAATGTTAAGTAGATGCTGCAGAGTAATCAATTTAAAGACTTAATTTTCAGATGGAAAGAAAATAGTTGGCCTCTTCAAAATATTAAATCATTTTAATAATTGTTTAAATTAGAGATCGGGCTATGAATCCGGAAAGCCAGATATCAGTATATTTAACATAATGTAGATTAGACACCCTAAAAATTAATACAAATTTCATTTTTCACTTAGAAATTTATCATCTCCTGTGCATGACCTTCCTCAGATGACAACCCAGTGTTCTTTCTTTCTTTCAGAATTAGTTAATCACTAGCCTGGGAGCATTTGAATATTTCCGAGCTACTATCTTTTCATCCATAAAATAATTATCTCTGTTCTCTCTTTTATATAATATGTAGTAATGCCTACAAATTGCTTTGTACTTTTCGAACTATTTTCTAAATACATATTATCTTGCAGCATCAGAACAGGAGGTACAATGGTTTGTGGACCATTTATTCCGTTATCTCTGTGCCCTGGCATTTTGTATACATTATTTCTTTCTTTCTTTTTCTTTTTTTTTTTTTTTTTTTGCAACAGGGATTAAACCCAGGGAAACTCGGCCACTGAGCCACATCCCCAACCCTGTTTTTTATTTTAGGTAGAGACAGGGTCTCACTGAGTTGCTTAGGGCCTAAGTTGCTGAGGCTGACTTTGAACTTGCGACCCTCCTGCCTCAGCCTCCCAAGTGCTGGGATTATAGGCATGCACCACCGTGCCCGGCTTGTATACATTATTTCTAATCATGCTGAGACAGGAAGAATTATTTGTTGTTTTTATTTACATTTGTATTTATATCAGTCTTTTCTCTTTTAAGGATGCTGAAATATAGTACCAGTAGGAGATGCATCATCAAACTTGGAAAAGCTCAACCAAGTTAAATAAATCTTCATTACAAAGAGGGAAGTTGAGAGGTAGAGTGGAGAGCTGAAAAGATTTACAAGTCATACCTTGCACAGGACAAGAGAGTAGAAATATGATTTTGGAATAGATGTGCAACTTGAGAATAAAATACATGGGAGAACATAATGCGAGTCCCCCTCCCATTTCCCAAATATTGAGTGAAATGTCTGCTGCAATGGTAGGATCGGAGTGACGTCATCTTTGCTGTAACTGGGATGTGATGATTTGGTGCCCTGGGGAAAAACAGATAATGTATAGACTGCACTGCAATGCCTCTCAGGTCAAGTATTACACCAATATCTCAGAGGAAGGACCCGGAGCACAAAAGAACTACACAATGTTCTCAAAGGGACATTCTGGTCAGGCAGCAGACACTCTGGGATTGGAAGGAAGTTCTCTGTAGCTTCAAGGTCCGTGTTTTTGTTGATTATTCTCTACGCACTGAGAGTCACTGTCACTAGGATGGGCACTTAGGGCTCATTTGTCTCCTGCTCTCCAAATTCTACCAGTACGGGGCACATGGCAAGATGATAACCTTCTGCTGGAACTGTCTAATAGTGACATTTTGGACTTTCAATAAGGTTACAACCGTGCTTAGACTGAAAACATTTTCATCTGTAATTTACTTTTCTTTGTCTACAATTTGCATCTTGTAGACCCATTGGATACCTCTGACTGAGTCTCACAGTCATGATCCCTTACCAGCATACCCAAAAACATTGGTTATTTTGAGCAAGAAGGACTTAGCAATAGATTTTGTCATTCTCAGAATCCAGTTCTTTCACAGAGCACCATTTTTTCATAAAGAATACATTTCTAGATCAAGATAACTGAGTTTTGCTGGAGGCTTCATGGATTCCAGTGTCAGGTTCTTTCATTTGACTGTATGAATCCTGTTAAGGAAAACATTTCTGGTTTCAGCCTGTGGTTGAGAGCCCTACATGTTACCTCAGCGTGAACATGCAGAACATAAACGCCATCCATTTCTAGCATCATGCAACACAGCAGGTCGGGAGCAGCATGCTGACAAATATACTATCCTAGGAGCCAGACGAGAAATGAAAGCTTTCAGGATTTAAAATTTAGAGTTAGTTTTGTTTACCCTTGCAGAGTTAATGAGATGCATCCTGTCTAATAGATCTTTCCACTTTCACAACGCATGCACCACTTCTAATAGAACTTACTAAAGGTGTGATTGCACAATTAATTGTGTTACACTATGAGGAATATCTATCTCTCCCCTAACCCTAAACTGTCAGCTGCCTGAATCTAATTGCTGTTGGGCTGTTTTGTTTCCCATATCCTGATGCAGGGCAAAGTACTCAGTAAGCATTGTTAAAAGAATGGCATTAATGTCATTAGTTCAGTGGACAGGATCTCTTTCCCACAAGAAGCACAAAAGCAGTAGTTCTTAACTTTGTTCCAAACATGATCCCAAACCAAGAGAATCAGAACCTCTTGGGAGACTTGACAAGAAGAGTCTTAGGCTCTGAATTGGAATCAGTAGGGATGCTGGTTCAGCAGTTCAGGGGACTCCAGCACACTAGAATTTGAAAACCCATTGCTCCTGAGTTCTTTTGTTCAGTGGCATAGTACACTCCAGAAGGAAGTTTTCCATTTTAAATCTGCAATTCAAAGTGCCAAAGGTTATTCAATGTCTACGCATGGTAGGCAAATGACCTCAGAGAAAGACAAGATTTCACTCAGTTCTGACTGCATCGGGGACGTCTTTCATGGCATGCTGCTTGTATGCATCTGTTTTACTTTAAGATTGTATGGATTCTCACAAGAAACTGAGCCTGAGATTCTGCAATTCCTAGTCTTTGGGGACAGACATGCGATTCTTCCTGTCATTCACGCAGCACCTGGGACAAACTGTTCAGAGCCAAGTGTGTATGTTTGATGTGAAAAGTACACCTCTAATTAATCATCATGCTCCCAGCTGGAACACTTTCCCTGGAATTGCTGCAATGACGACTGAAGGACCATTCTCACCTGTCTTCCAGGCACATAGGATTTCTATAAACGGCCTACTAATTTTGTCTCCGAACTTCTTTTCCCAATTTGGTGCATTTGTTTATTTTTGTCAGATTGTGAACTAGACACTTGACAATCAGGTAGCTGTAATGGGCAAATGTTGACTCATTTCATTAGACATCTGGAGAGGGGGAAAGTGATTTGTTTATTGAATTTGAATTATGAAAGGTAGAGGTGTTTCAAAAAAAGAAAAATAACCATACTGCTTATAATTTGTGCTCCCGAAAATGCTGGTTAATAGCCAAACCAAGTCAAGCAACACCTTGTTCCCATTTGCAAGCAGTGAATTTCCAGCAGGAATTGCTTTACAGAAAGTAAATCCAATGCAATCTTCCATTCTCGTTTACCTATTTTGCTATATTTCAAAAGTATATCTGCTGCTTTGAAAAGGTTGTTTTCATCCATCAGTCTCTCCCATATTTAATGATAAAACAATTTTTGTCCTTTCTTCTCAGATCATAAATGAAGCAATCAATTCCCACT
Source organism: Glaucomys volans (assembly GCA_020662805.1). Classification (NCBI taxonomy): domain Eukaryota; kingdom Metazoa; phylum Chordata; class Mammalia; order Rodentia; family Sciuridae; genus Glaucomys; species Glaucomys volans. Next base: position 118,653 of record JAJEJO010004670.1, read on the forward strand.
GCACAGAAGAACTCTTTACATTTTAATGAATTCTTTATCTTAGAGTAACATGTTGGGTTTTAGATTTCAAAAGCAGTGGCAAAAAAAAAAAATGAACCTCAAAGTCAAATCCATCCAAACACTGTTGTACTTCAGGAAAGCTGAAACATTGCCATCCATCTCCACATTAAAATATACAATGTAACCTTTTGTAAAATTTATAGTTCTGAACTATGTCTCCCCGTTATCTGTCAAGCCCATTTGAATTTTCTAAAAGTCTCCTTTGAGGTAACTATTCTGAAGACTCTAGCAGGAGCTTTCCTTACAAGAGACACAGCCCTGATGAAACTGTCTACTTTTCCAGCCCCATGAATATTTGAAATGAGAAATCTCCTTTTTTCTGGAAGTATTGTACACAGAATAGGTGCCAACCATAGCTCTTTTCTGAAAGTGTAGACAGAACCTTAGTCATATTGGTACATTTTTGCCTCCTGACAATCAGGTATTAAACTTGGCAAAAGGAACTTCACTAGTTTGAAGACATTGTCCAGCATGACTAGGCTAAAGGAAACCAGTGGTCATAGCTAGATTACCAAGTACTGATGGTAGTCACTGTCTAAAACCAAGGAAATGTCTGCAGTGGTGAATTAATCCCATTCAAAGAGAATGAAATGATTTGGGCCAAGGCCCCACTTCTTTTCTAGTGGACCGCTTTTTCTTTTTCCACTTCTAAGAGAAAAAGGACTTAGAATTTGTGCTACCAATTTGAGATAAAAAGGCCCACATAAATATCTAAATGATCTAGTACCTTTTTCTCATGAATTTAGGTTCAAGGTAAGGACAAGACATTAAAATATGAAGATGGTAACGGATCCAAATCAGTGCTTCACAGTATATACTTAAACCTAAAGTGAACAACATGTTGTCACCTGTGACCAATCAAAAGGCTAAGTGCTACAGTGTAAAAACACCTTCCAAAGGATATCAAAGAAAATAGGAGGCCACCAGCTACCTGAGCCTGGAATCTCAAACTTGACATAGAAACAACTTCTTACCTGAGGGTGGACAGGTACTTACTTTCCAGCACTTCCACCAAGGCTTCACTCACTTTTAAAAATGCATTTTAAAAATGTATAATGGTTCTTCCCAGTCATGGGTAATCACACCAGAGGAACTCAAATATATAAATTGCAGAGATACCTCACCTTAATCACATCATGCAGCCAGGAACAAGCAAACAAGCAAAGCCTTGTCTTCCACAGAAGAGCAACTCTGACTCCAGTGGGTTTGTATAAAGGAACTGATCCATTCAAGACAAATGAAGGAACACAAATCATTTTTATAGAATTATGAAATACATGCTGATCAAGCACAGAAAGTACTCTCATGACTATGTAACCTATTTGTGGTGCAAAGGAGAAATATTAAGAATCCCAGAGTCACTTGCCTTATCTGTCAATTTCAGAGGTTCCTGTGAGAGATCAGGTGGTGAGTGAACACTGCTTTGTGGGTCACATCCTCTCCATCGGTAATGCAACTCTACCCCTGGGGCATGGAGCAAGCCATAGGCAATATGAAAACAGACCACTGTGACTGTGTTCTAATACAACAGGTTTTATGTTTGTTTATTTGTTAACAAAAACAGCAGTTAACCAGATTGGGTTACAGGAAGGAGTTTGCTGATCCTGGTCTAGTGCATCACTTCTCTGCCCAATCACTGCTACTCATTTGTCTTGAACATCCCCTGCCTTGCATACTCTATGGCCTAGAGCTCCTCAGTAGTCCTTGAGTCTCACATGATATGCATTCTTCCATGGTAATCTCATCCATTTTAACTCTTATGCTAGTGGCTGTATATCATGACCCTCTAGAATAACCCTGCCTCTTGAAAGCCTGTCTGTTTGCAAGGAGGCTCAGTCCTACAGCCAATGCTTCCTCTATTCATCCACTCAGATGTTCTGCAGGCAACTGAACAACACTAAAACCAGTATCTTCCCCCAAACCTGCTCCTCCTCCTTTTGGACTTCTGCGAAAAGAATGTCAACCCCATCTACCCTGTTATCCAAGCTGGAGACCTGGGAATTGGAGGTAGTTCATATGTAACCACCAGGCTAAACATGGCAGTGCGTATTATGAATGACTACAGAGCATCAAATGCAATAAACCACACAGCCACCTACAGTAACTTGGTTAGATCTCAAAATCAGTGTTGAGTGCAAACAGTAAGAAACTGAACACATTCTGCAATGTAATATTACTTGTCTAGTTTAAAACTTTTCATAATAAAAACTCATATATCAAAGATATGGAAGCCAAGTACACTAAAGCGGGTGCCTCTGGAGAAAGAGAAGGGAAATAGAGTAGAGATTGGGGGAAAAAGAAAACTAATAAGATCAACAAAATAAGAGAAGAAACTTGACAGACCAATAGCTACAGTAAGTCATCAGGATTAATTAAATTCTCTCCACTTAAAAAGAAGTGTTTTTAGGTAGCAAAGCTGTACTGTGAGTCCACAAATGACATGCATCATAAAAATAGGTGAAGTATTGATTACATTGCCAATTGTGATGTTTAACAGTCTGGATAAAGCTGAGGTTTTATAAGACTAAAATTGTAACTACTTAGATGTTAATGATAGTGTTCAGTCACATAGCAAGGACTCCTGTTCACAGCATTAACAATTAAATTACTTGACCACAAACAAAATTTTCTGGAGTTTACTAGGGAAGGCTGGGTCAGCTTGCCTCACGAGGTAGATTTCTTTACATCTACTGCTGTAACAAGCTGTCTTGATGGGGTGTGACATATGGAAATACAACACCACATCCAATGACGTATTATTCAACCAGGCATGCCATGACATCATTGCATAGGTTTTTTTTTTTTTTGATCTATCACATAAAAATTTATAAGCAGAAACTTAAGAGGGTTAAGCTGTCAACTTCAATTTGGAAATTATCACACGATCAAAACAGAAATATTTCTTTTATTTTTGGCAAAAATAATTCAAAGTGAAAATACCACCAGTTATTGCTCACACCAACTGAGAGATGGCTAAACTAGACAATTTCTAAAATATGCCTTGGTGAAAGTTTTGAGTACTGTGTCAAATGATACAGCTCTTGAAAACTAAGTTAGATATTCAAGCTTTCTGGTTAAAGCTGAATATTTTGGATACTAGAAAAAGTTATGACTTTCATCAGTTCAAACAGGAAAAGTATAGTTTAGTCCTTTTAATTGGTAGCTGAACTTGTCACTTTCCCATTGTTTACAGTGGCATGATGCACGGACAGAACCCTAAATCTAGATTCCTCCTGAGCGTTCAAAAATCACTCTGACTTTATCTCTTTGAAATCTACAAGCACATGAAACCCATCAGGGCCACTCTTGCAAAACACTGTAAATGTTGAAAAAGGCCAATTTGAGGCTTCTTTTTCATTCTCTGCTCCACCTTCCTTCTCTGAACCTATTGTCACTCAAGATCTTCCTGCTAAAACTCCTGCTTTTGCAGCTTCATTTTAGAAAAAAATTTAACTGCCACATATTAATTAGACATACAAATGAGGTTCAGTATGATGTTTTCGTAATTTTGCCAGCTTCTTCCAGGCACACCTTTCTCCTTTCTTTTCATTCAGAATATATAGTGTATGTGAAAGTGCTTTATAAACTACAAATCTTTTTAAAGAATTTTTGCTGCACATACAACCTATTAAAATAGACTGTTTTAGTCAGTGTTTTCACTGCTGTGAATAAAAGACCTGATGAGAACAATTAGAGGAGGAAAAGTTTATTTTGGGGCTCGCAGCTTCAGAGGTCTTAGTCTGTGGATGGCAGACCTCATTCTTTGGGATCCAAGTTGAGGCAGAACAAGATGGCAGAAGGGTATGTCAGGAAAGCTGCTGGGAACATGGCACCAGGAAGTAGAGAGAGAGTTCTGCTCTCCAGAGACAAAAACATATATGCCCAAAGGCATATCCCCAGTGACCCACCTCCTCCAGCCACAATCTATCTGCCTATAATCACTACTCAGTTAATTCCAATTGACAAATTAATGCACTGATTATGTTAAGGCTCTTATAACCCAATCATTTCACCTCTAAACTTTCTTGCATTGTCTCACACAAGAGCTTTTTGGGGACACCCAATATCTAAATAATAACAGGTTGCAAAAAATGCTGTTTAATTGAAAAGAGCAAAATACTTGAGGAGGCCCGCAAATCACTGTATTGAAAATGGACACTCTTGTCTTTTATATCTAGATGTGTTGGTCAACTTACACCAAGTTCTTTGTTACTGCTTTTCCCAGGAATGTCTGGATTTTCGTAGAAGGCAGGATGCTCTGACCCTAAGGAACTGAAAAAGATCTATGTGAATGGTAAAATTCCAGACCCCATGCAGGTATGAAGGACATTTTTAGCTGGGAGGGATGGAAATGATCCAGGAAACCTCATCTAAAGCGGCCACACGCCACACAGTACTGGCTGCCACTCAGTTCAGCCCAGGTTCTATAAATACTGGCCTGGCATTCGAGAAAAAGTCCAAAAATAAATGGTGACTATATAAATTCTTATTTGGAGCATATTGACAAGTTTCTTTGACTCTATAATCTATATTGAACAGTTGATGCTGTTATAGTATGGGGACTCTGCTGTTAGGAATAATTCTGGTGGCCATAAATAATATTGAAGTTATTAAGCAATCTGAACGTATGTTTTGCAGATCTTCAGCTGAAATGTGCTACTGTTATTTTAGAATGTTTGATTGTTGTTATTTAACGGTGACTAAAATTATTCAGGTTTTGAAATCTCATTGGAAATGGCAAGCGATGAATGTTTGGCATTCATCCAAACTTTTGGAACAATCACACACTTTGACTCACTAGGGTCTTGTTTCATCCAGTCTGGATTTCAAATGATAAATCCAAGCCAATTTCCTCAACCTAAAGTGCTATGTCACCATATTTGGGCAAGGATTGAAGTGGTTCTAACATAAACTTCTAGACCAGGTCTTCACATTGAAAACTAAATGCTTCTCTTTTATGGATGGTACAAGTTAAATAAATGAGTTCGTTTTCATGTAATCATATATTAGAGTTAGGGTACTTTATAAAAATGCTAATGCTGAAGTCTATGTTCTTCTTTCCCCCATTTCTATCACTAATTGATGTTCTTAGCATAAACGACACAAGATCCTAGAGGAAAATGAGCAACTACATGATTGTATCGAGTTAATGACAAAAACAATCTATCTCCATCATGGATGCCCTATTAATATCTGGGTCCTAACTCTTAGGACAGACTATGGGCTCAGAGGGAAGCTGACCTTCCCAGGAGACACAAGGAGGCCTAGAGTTGTGTCTTCTTTTATGCCCATAACTTAAGGATATGCTACTTTTAACTTCTCTGATAAAAATCTAAATCAGGATTTTTTCAACCAATTATTCAATGAATATTTATTTAGTCCCGTCTATGTGCCAGGGACTTAACTGGGTTCTGGGGCTACAATGAGGACAAGATAAATATTGTCCTTTCTTCATGGAGCTTATGGTCAAGTAGCAGAGATTAAGGTTAAATAAATAATTTTAAAATATCTATTTAAATGGCAATTGTAGTAAGGGTCACAAGGGTGTGAGGGGGGAATAAGATACCATTAAAATGCATGGTGGAGGAATAGAGTTTGGTTAGGGGATTAGGGAAGAAATTAAATTTAAGTTGAAAGCCCTGGGGTGAAGGGTGATGAGTAGTGGGGGAGAAGGAAAAGGTTAGGCTGTGATGCAGACAAGTGCTGATGTTAAGGACAGATGGCACTTAGATCTTTATCCCAAAACAAATTTAGAAACTCTGAAGGGCGTTAAGAGGGGACATGAGCTGACCATTATTTTATGCTCACTCTGACTACTGTACAAGAGAATGAACTGGAAGGAGCCAGAGAGGTTGCATGAAGGTCAGTGAATGAGTCAATGCGACAGACCAGACAGGACAAAGGTGACTGGGTCTAGAAGGTGATAAAGAGGAGGGTAGGTGTGAACTGCATGAAGGAGTTTCCACTCGTAGGTTTAGTTGGGCCCGGAGCAGAAGCAGGTGAGAAGCAGGTAACACAGGTGATTCTGACTTCAGTTTATAAAGAAAGGGTCCACATGAAGAACAGTCCTTTAACTTTGGTGGGGACTTTGATGTGGGGGATGGGGAATGTTAATTTTGATGTTGAACATTTGCATTTTGAAATATGTCTTAGAAAGAAAGAAGACATGAGGTAGGAAACCTGGAATTCAAAACTAGGAATTCGGATTTCACAAGAAAGTCTGGATTAGAGAGTCGCATTTTGGAAACCCTCATTTGGACTTACAGCATAAAATTAAAATGCTAATTGTTTGTTGTCTCCACTATCCCAGTAAAATATATTCACTGGGGGGGAATTCTTCCCCATCTGTGGGTGAAAATGTGGACCAGTACTATCTGCAGATGATAGAACCTGCCTTTCCCCTGGGCACCTTCACGGCTCTTTTCCAGAGCCCTCATTACCAACCAACCACCTCTATGTAGTCTTTTGGGTCTGATCAAAGTATGCACATGCTGGCTTCCCCTTGTGACTTGCCCACATCTGGCCCCATGGGTATCCTAGTCAGCCTCAGGCTAACATGACAACATGCTATAGATGTTCTAGAATTCACAATTCTAGAGGCTATAAGTCTGATATCAGGGACTGCATGGTGAGGTTCTGGTGAGTACTCTTCCTGGTTGGCTAGACAGCTGCCTGTTCACTGTGTCCGTCAATGGCAAGGAAAGAGCTCTCTCTCTCTCTCTTTTCCCCTTCTCATGCAAGCCACATTCCCATAGGATTAGGGTCCCAGCCATATGACCTTCTTTAACCTTTATTACCTTCTAAAAGACCCCCACCTCCAGATCCAGTCACATTGGAGTTAAGGCTTCAGTGTACAAAATTTTAAGACACAATTGAGTCCACAGCCCTGGAAAACTCACCAGTTGCTTCCCCCAAGGAACTGTAGGCCGTCAATCCTTTCCCCCAGCAGTGGAATCTCCATCAGTCCTCTGCTAGATTCCTAAGAGGATCCATACACCTGCCTATTGTGTCCTCCAAGTCACAAAAGAAATTCAACAAATAAGAAATTCCCAAAGTGTTTTCAATCTCACAACTGATTAACAATATATAAATTAATACAATAAGGTCCAATGTTTACTCATCTATTAGCAATGATCGAAAAAAATTAAAATTATCTAGTACTGATGAGGCTATACAGAAAAAGGCATTCTTGGAGTTGTTCAAGGACTCAATTTGATAAAACTTTTGGTGAGTAATTAGGCAATATCAATTAAATTTAAAAAAATTTTTAGTTGTAGATGAACATGATACCTTTATTTTATTTATTTATTTTTATGTGGTGCTGAGGATCAAACACTATCTCACACGTGCTAGCAAGCACTCTTCCACTGAGCTCCCACCCCAGCCCCCATGCAATTTTTTAATTAATATAACTTCGACACAGATTTTAGAATTTAACCTCTAGCAATACTTGCACACACATGCAAAGACATATACAAAAGGGTGTTTAAGGTTGTAATGTTCTTTGAAATAACAAAAAGAAAGAAAAATAAAAGGAAATCCTCTATGACATTCAGGGTTCTGGCAGGAAACAGAATCAACTAAGGTAGTTCATGTTAATAAAGTGATTAGCTTAGGGAAGTGCCAGCACAGAGGAGGATGCCTGTGGTCTGGTGCACAATTCTTTCTAACACTGTCTTCAGTGATGTCAAGTCAGTACTTCCAAGAAGTATCTGTAACCATAGAAATTGCAATTGATAAGCATGAATCAGCCTACCTACCCCTGGTTGAGGGACTCGTAAGGGGTGGTGGGGCATGCAAACTAGCATCAATGGGAAGCCACTGTCATTTCCAGACAAAGGAAAGAAATGTGCTAACAGAACCAGGGTGGAGGTGTGGTGAAGGAGACGTCCATAAGGAACTGTAATTATGGACCTACTCAGCCACTTCCAGAAAATGCTGCTTGGAGAGAAAGGAAATGAAAGAAATATCACAACATCTTCCCCCACCAAATCTGCCCACCTTCCCTTTGGCCAAAGCCAATCAGAAGCCAAGTTTCAAGCTTCTTGATGATGGAGAACTGCAGTTAAAAAACAGGAAAGAATCTGTAAGGCAGGCACACAGGGAAAAAAAATCCATTATTTGGAGATTGGTCAAGAGGCAGTGAGTTATACAGGTTGTGCAACACACATACACAGATACGAAAGAGAATCCAGCAGATTTCTCTGAAATGACACAGAACTTCTCTAATGCCTTATTAAATGATGAAAAGTGACAGAGAAGTATGCACTTTTAATTCCACTTTTATAAAAAATGTATAAATACATATTTTTTTCATAGGTCAGACAAAATATCTAGGAAAATATCTATGTCAGTCTTTTAAAGTGATTACCTAAGGCTGGGGATATAGCTCAGTTAGTAGAGTGCTTGCCCTGCAAGCATAAGGGCCTGGGTTCAATCCCCAGCACCACTAAAAAAAATAAATAAATAAAGTGATTACCTGTAGAGTTTGAGGTTGATCAAAGGGGGATGGGGACTTGTACTTTCTACTTTATAGATTTCTAGTGCATTTGAGTTTATGAACATTGATTACCTTTAGAACATTTTTAAACAAAGCGCTATCTGCTTTTTAGTGTCTACTTTTTATTCTCCAAGAAAGCATCTGACGCCAGGATTGACCATGTTTTTTTTTTTTATGTGCATCTAAAATGAGTGATTTTTTTCCTTTCAGCTATACATCTGCAAATTCTTCACGTTGTTCTATGGAATGTGAAGGCATCAGTACATTGCACCGCTATCTGAAAATCTGAGGAAATGACCATCAGTCAAGGGGTGGGAGTGAGCTCAGGATACTCCATAGGACTTAAGGGCAGATTTTTAGCAAAGGAGCAGTTATCCCTAGTGCGCGACCTGATTCTAAAGCTTCTTGAACTGCAACAGTTGGTTTTAAACTCTAACTCACTAAAGATTTCTATATGTTGACTTCATTTCCACTTAGCAGAGGTAGTAAAATACAATGATAATTATTGATATCTCAGTAATCTATCTCCAGTATTTTTGGCAACTTGTATAGAAAATTAAGCATTTTGAAAAATGATTCCCAAAACACAAAATTGTTTTACTACTTAAAACAAATGATTCCTTCATTCCTGATACTAAGTGCACATAAATTAACCCAAGTAGGGCTTTTTTGGCATAATGCTTGATTTTTTTCATAGAAAAGACCTCTATACTTATTTATGAGATGTCTAAACACGAAAATCAGTGTTTTCACAGCCAACAATACTTTCAAACTTTAATATATTTAGATTTCTGGGATGGCTGAGTTATAGTCAACATGGAAAAGAAAACATCACTAAAACATTCTCTTGACCAAAGTACACACTCCACCCTCAGCCACTTCCTCATGCAGGCATGTGGACACAGAGCTATTTACCTACCTTATCTGCTCAACTAGTTACCATGGCTCCTTAGATGACTCCAGGCTTAGTTTGCCCAAACCTACCAATGAAACGCATCACTGAAAGACTACTGGCACCAATGTGTTAGTCCCACCCTATCGTGTGGAAGCATCATGAAAAAGAAATAGTGTCTTCAGAGATTTGTTGCTGAAATGTTACATATTGCAAAGCATCTAAGAAACATGCCTACTGAACAAGTCAGGTCAAATGAGAAATAAAAACTGTTACCAACATTAAGAAAAAGTAAAGAGAAATGGAATAAAAATAGTTCTTAAAAAGAGAATAAAGTTTTCCCAACTTAAAAATTTTTTTTGGTAAAATACACATAACATAAAATCCACTATCTTAGCATTTTGGGGGGGGTTAGTGGCATTAAATACATTCATATTGTGGTGCAATCATCATTACCATCCATTTCCAGGACTCTTTCTATCTTATAAAGCTGAAACTCTAATCACCCTTTAAAAATCACCTCCCCATTCTTCCCTCCCCACAACCCTGGCAACCACCATTACACTTTCCTACCCAGCTTTATACAAATGCTATCACACACTAGGTCTCCTTTGTAACTGGCTTATTTCACATAGCATAATGCACTTGAGGTTCATCCAAAGTGGAACCTATGACAGGGTCTCCTTTCTTCTCAGAGCTGAATAATACCCCACTGTGTATTTATACCACATGAATTTTGCTTATCCATTCATCAGTGGGTGGACGCTTGGGTGCCTTCCATATTTTAGCTCTTTTGAATAATGCTGCTGTGAACATGAGTTCAAATATCTCTTCAAGAACTCTGCTTTCAATTTGGAGGATATAAGCCTACCTTGAAGTAGAATTGCTGGGTTGTATGGTAATTCTGCTCTTCAACTTTTAAGAAGCAACCATGCCATTCTCCGCTGCAGTCTTACTTAACATTCCCACCATCAGTGTACAAGACCTTCAATTTCTATACATCTTCCATGATACTTTCTATTTTCTTGGTTTTATTTATAGTAGCCATCTCAATGGCTGTGAGGTTATATCACATCGTAGGGTTATTTTTTTTTTCATCGTAGTTTTGAATTGCATTTCTCTAAAGATTAGTGACATGAAACATCTTTTCATGTGTCCATTGACCATTTGTGAATCTTCTTTGGAGAATTGTCTATTTAAGTCCTTTGCCTATTTTTGGATCAGGTTGTTTATTTTGATTGTTGTTGAATTTTAGTTCTGTCAATATTCTGAATATCAATACCTGAATAGATAAATGATAAATTTCCTCCACTTCTTGGTAATTAATATTGAAATAAAAACATTAAATTGTGGAGAAAGAGTGAGAGTGATTTCACTGATCAAGAGGCCACTAAAAATCTCAGTTCCTCACCATTTGATCTAGTTATCCTACTCTTCAGTATATATCCAAAGGAGTTAAAATCGGCATCCCACAGTGAGTGCTGCGGCCACATCAGTGTTAATAGCAGCACAATTCACAATAGCTAAGTTATGGAACCAACCTAGATGCCCTTCAACAGACCAATAAAGAAATTTATATGTATTTATATATATTTATGACTATTTTATGTATATGAACATTATAAACATAAAATGGACTATTTTATATATATATATATGTAGACATTCACTGGTAAATGGAGGGATCTGGAAACTATCACGCTAAGTGAAATAAGCCAATCCCCAAAAAAACCACAAGTCAAATGTTTTCTCTGATATGTGAATGATAACCTACAATAACGAGGTAGAGGGGAGAATAGAAGTTTAGTAGATTAGACAAAGGGAATGAAGGGA
>JAJEJO010004670.1:129947-151912 GCA_020662805.1 Glaucomys volans
GAGGGGAGAATAGAAGTTTAGTAGATTAGACAAAGGGAATGAAGGGAAGGAAGCGGGGCTAGGACTAGGAAAGACAGTGAAATGAATCTGACATACTCTCCTATGTACATAAAGGAATACACCACAGTGAATCTCACTATTGTGTACATCCCCAAGACTGGGATCCTAATTAGAATAAGATATAGTCCATGCTTGTGTATCAAAGACATCAAAATAGATTCTACTGTCATGTATAACTAAAAAGAACCTATTAAAAAAATCTCAGTTCCTACTACAAAGTCAGTACAAACATCTCTTGATGACTGACATTAGTCAAGTCACACTTGCTCGTTAGAGAGTGGAGAATGAGGGACATGGGTGAAAAACGTGAATACAGGGTGTGTGTGTGTGTGTGTGTGTGTGTGTATGCATGTATTTGTAAAAACCATACTCATCATATTGTCAAAAAATTTTTTCAATTCTCAGACTGACGGTCTTAATGTTTTTAACAGATACCAGAAATGTAATTATAATTTTCTATAGGTATACTTCCTGGCAAAATGGCATGTTATCTATTCACTTATATTTTTAATCTTCAAATTTAGGCAATTTTCTTCTTGAATTGATATATTAAATCAGTGCTTTTGATACAATTATTTGTCAGGCATTCTCTTGGTAAAACCAAATGAATGGGATTGGCCAACAGCAACTAATCAAGAAAATAAACAGCCACACTTTTCTTTAAAATGGGGTGGTGGTATTTACACCATCACTTGAGAGCAGTGCAGTCAATCCCCGGGAAGCCGAAGGAATGGTTTTGGAGTAGATTGAATGCCTCTGCAAGACATTCTTCCAGCGAAGAGAGAGATAAGGGTAATTTCTTTGAGCGATAGGGAAGTTTGTCTAATAACATGACTTGCCAAGGAATAATTCTCACTCCAAATATTTTTCACACAGAATGGTGACTCACAGATCTGGGAGCAGGGAAAAGGAAAAAATTTTGAGAAGCTAAACAGACCTCACCTTTTTCCTATTTCTCAGCTGAACTGTAAGCTTGACACATTTTCCTAGCTGGGTATTTGATTCCATGAGAGCTACTTTTGTTTTACGAGCAAAGAGAGAGAGAGAGAGAGAGAGAGAGAGAGAGAGGCAATGGATATCTTATCTCTAATGAACAGAATGGTAACCACTATATCTAAAAATAGAACCTCCAAGAAATTTCCATAATTTTAATAAGAAACAAAATGCTTATTTACAATTGCAATCATTTTTATTGAAACTCAAATTTCATAAAGTCATCTATTTTACAAAGGGTCACAAAAAATACGGATCATTTTTCTCTTTGCAATTGCTAAGCTTTAAAGGGTTTTTTTGTTTTGTTTTGTTTTGTTTTGTTTTGTTTTTTAAATTCTGGCTCATTTCTCTTGAGCCTTAGTCCAAGGTACTAGTCCTTAGTAAATACTGGAAACATACTGATTCCAAGGGAGATAAGAATCCCTATGTAGGTGAATGATGCTCTAACAGGCCCTTAAAAGCAAAAAGTTTTCTCAATAAATTTAAGATAGAAATGCATTTCTCACCATGTTTTACTTTTCTTTCCCGCCTCCCCATACCCAGAGCCCTAATGGATATATATTTTTATCTACTTCCATGAGCTCACATTCATACATTTGGTTTATTTCAATTCATTCCGTGCAACTCCAAGTTATCAATCACACGGACATCCAGAGGAGTAACATCTTGACTTTTTAAAGCAAAGTGTTTAAAGAATTTGTTTTAAAATCCTGCTAAATTCTAAAAATGCAAGATTTTCCGTCATTTAAAATAATATTGAGTGGTCTATTTAATGACACGGAAATAGGTTTGTAATCTAGTGTTAAGCAAGGAAAATATTTTTCAAATACTTTGCATAAGAAGTGTTTATGTAGATTTGACTATAACTGCACACAGAATTATAGAAATCTGCAAAGTTGTACTAAAATAATGGCAATTATCTCTTCCTTGCAGAATGAATGGTGATTCTTTTTTAAGAGATGGGGGTCTCACTATAGATCCTGGGCTGCCCTCAAACTTGTGGGTTCAAGCAATCCTCTTGAAAACCCAGTCTCTTGGGCAGGTGGGACTAAGATCTGGGCCCTATGCCCAGTTTATTGGTGGTTTGTATCCTTTGGGCAGTGGGTACAGGTAACTTACGTAGAGTTTTACTTCTTTCAGTCCTATCGTAACTCATTTTTACATCTAGAAATCAAGGGCTTGGTAACTAGATTTTACCTGAGCACTTTGACACTCTAGAACAGGATTACTAATTGCCATTGCACCCGGCTGATGCTATCTCTCAGACTCCCAGTTTGGTTGTTCTTCCTTCAGAAAGACAGTTCCCTTTGCTCAGCATGTAGTGAGGAAGGACTCAAAATATAAATTAAAAATATTGCAATCACAGCTTTATCCTTCAGTTAGGCTCTCCATCTCTCACTCCCCAACCCCCTACCGGCAAACACTGTCATTACACAACTTTGAAAGTCAGAACAAATTGGGACTGCATCTGTAACCAGGGCCCCCAGGGAGAAAGAATGTTTTGATTACCTAATCCATTCCAAATGTTATGCGAGTAGGGTCTCTGGAATGGAATTTTAACTAATAGGCTAGAGGTGACCTAACTCAGTGGCAGAACTTGAATTCAAACCCACGTCTGATTCATTGAAAATCCCATGCCTTTCCCCTAGTAGGTAGTTGCCTCCCTAAATATTTCCTCTGTTCCCACTTCACGTCAGACACTGTCTACATGGATTGATTTGACCATGAATAAAACCTTGGTAGGCACTTATTGTTACCCCAATTTACAAATGATGAAATGACAGAGTGTTCTAACGACTTCTTCAAGGTCACAGTTGTGCTGCAAGTCACACTCAAGATTTGTGTACTGCAGAGCTGGGCTTCTCCCACCATACTACTGTATTAGTTCACTAGAGCTGCCATAACAAAAAGCCCCAGTGTCTCAAGCAACTGAAATTATTTTCTCACAGTTATGGAGGTGGGAAATCCCTGATCAAAGTGTGGGCAGGTTTGGTTCTCCTGGGGTCTCTCTCCTTGTCTTGCAAATGACTGCCTTCTTGCTGTGTCTCTACGTAGTCTTTCCTCTGTGCCCACACATGCCTGGTGTCTCTTTGTGTATCCAAATTTCCTTTTCTAATTAGGAGACTTGTCAGATTGAATTAATGGCCACTCATGTGACTTCATTAACTACCTCCTATTTAAAGGTCTTTTATTCAATTGTGGTCACATTCTGAAGTATGGATATGAAGGCTCAAATACATGAATGGGGGTGAGAGGTGGGCAATTCAGTCCATAACATCAATCTTGCAATGTCATAATGCACATCTTTTGCAGACTCATTGCACATCTTCACCTGCACAGAAGATTGTAAGTTTCTTAATGTATGTGTGCAGAATTCCAACATACTTTTTATACTACATATAAGTTATTACAGAAAGAGTAAAAGAGTGGACTGAACAACAGGCAGGGGGCTAGAATAGTTAGCAGCAGACTAGATGACTATGTGAAAAAAGAGGTGATTGTGTCCATCTCTCCAGTGGTTTCTCTTTTCAGCTGCTGGGGAGAACAGAAGAAACACAAGGGCTAATCCTTGCTCTGCATTTTGGAAAACTCAAATCTATGCCCTGGAGCCCTGGGTGGAGTAATGCCTTTGGGATGTTCAAGGCCCTCAGACTTACCACCTCCTCACATCCTGTGGGGAAAATATGGCTGGATGAGTCAGAGACTCAGTTGGGAACCAGCCCAGAGCTTCTGGAATATTAAGTTCCACATGTCAAAATGAGAATTATCTCCTACAATCATTTTCATTCTGAATCAGTGTTGGGTCTACAGATATGATTCACTAAGATAAAGCCAAATCCTCCACCTACATGTTTTTTGAGACATTGAGGAAAAATAATATTGTAAAAAACAAACATTTTTAGGACATTCCCTTTTTATATTTTTGGCAAATGTAAGAATAACCCAAGTTCAATGAAAAAGATTTTCTAATCTATCTAATACATAAGTTAGGTAGAGATACACAAACACAATCACACACAGATACCACAAAACATGATTCAAAGCCAGCCAGTGATCAAGGAATTCAGATGATACAGATTAAATTAATTAAGAAACTTGTTTTGAAATCCAAACTATTAATACTTCTTAACTTCTCAAGACATTATTTCATCCTTTTCCCCTTTTTACACTGTAAACTTGATCTAATATATCAATTACTGATGGTCTTCTAAAACCATCCAAATGTCAACAAAACTATGTAGCTAACCAAAAGGTCAGTGTGTTTTTATTTGTTTGCTTTTGAATTGTTTTATGAAAAAGGCTTATTGTTAGAATGTTTGTTGATACAATACAAATTAATTCAAAAGCATTTGGAAAAGGTTTCAGGAAAAAAGCTCAACTTGCAGCAATGTAGCTAGATAATCCAAATAGTTGATGTCACTCTCCACATTTTATTCAAGAAAAGCTTTCTTTTGTTAAGTACATGATCCCAAGCCAACAAGTCATTGTTTTCAGCCCTGCACTAAGCTAGTTTCCAGCATAGACATTGCAACCTCTTGGCAGCAGGGACATAATGGAGGTTTTTTGCTTTGGGTCATTCACTCAGGTTATCACATTTTAGTTTTAGACTTCAACATCTTTTCATTCTCCTACGTATGTGTTCAAGTTCCTGTTTCAGGTAAGAAGATTGAGAAGGAACCCTGTGAGTACCTTAATAGCTCCAACAGCCTACCTGGTAATGAACTAGAACCAAAGCCCACCACAAAAGTCCTCAAACAGGACATTCTACCAGGCAGGGCATGGGTTCCCTGTCTACTGCCCAGCCATAACAGTATCAACAAAATTCAAATGGGATAATGGTAGAAGAGGATCCAGCCAGGTCATTGATATCAATGAATTACACCATTAGTATGGCTGCCCGAACATTTTCCCTGAGTCAAATGGTCAATAACCTAGTTTCTCTAGGCCTCCTTGACCTTGAAAGACTTAAGAAATAGATTACATAAGGAGAAAAGAAGAAGAGGATTATGCAAACTTTGGAAATACCTACATATCTCTTTAGAACGACAAAAATGAAAACATACAACAACATATAAGGACTATATGAAGAAGGAACTCATAAAGCCTATTCAAGAAGTTTGCATTTGCATCTGCAAATTCCCTTTCTGTTTCTTTCTCCTCCTTCACCGTTATTGAGGTTCCCAGTAACTTACTGTTTTTTAAACTCTTTCACATCATTTTTGGAGCTCAATGTCTATTCCTTCTCAATGAATTATTTATGAAACTTGTGGTCAGGTGTGGCCAAGACAATGTGACCATGCTGGTTCCTATTCAGGTCACCTGTTTCCAAGCTCACTCCAGCTTTGTATCATCTGGCAATTTCTTCCACATTTTGAGCAAATCTGTGGAAGAACAATCACTTTTCTGTTCAATAGTAGACATTTTACAGGCATGGATTTTCCATCTGTAGCCAATCACGCAAAGCCCAAACAAGCTGGCAGACTTTTCATCCACCATGTTTCTGGGAATGCTCAACTCCCTCTACCCGATTGCTATTTCACATGTCCTTAAAGAAGTGGAAGGCATTCCATTCCTCCAGTCTGTGAAAAGGCTTCCTTTATCCTGTCCATATGCTAGAAGGAGTACCACATACCCCTCCCTTAAACCCAAGATGGGGAGGCAACAACTTCCAGAATGAATACAGCCTAAGTCCCAAAAAGATCTTCCCTACCATATTCTCCCAGTAACATTTTATGTGGCACTTTTTAGGGGGTTGCTGTTTAACTGATTCTTGTCTACCATGTGGTAAGTTCTATTATTAAGCTTTAGTTTTAGATAGCTTAGAAAGATAAAACCTACTTAAAATATTTTCAGGAAATTTAATTCATGACATTTTCCCTCTCATTCCTCTGCCCTAAGATTCTTGGGGTATCAGGTCCATTTGAATTGTGTGTTCCATATCCACCTTCTGGGTCACCAATCTTGGTCTGCTCCGTACCTCGCCAGGTCTTTTCAGCAAGTGAAAACGTTACACCTTCTTCCTCCCCAAGCAATCTACTGCCACAGGTATTGAGTTCTGGTGACTTAGAGTAATTACTGAAAGAAGGAATAGGCTGGCTGGTGGGGTACATGAGTTGGGGAGAACTTGATTTGCAGAGAAGGTAAGTGAAGAAGATACCACAGAATCCTACTTTTGTAAGGTCTGGAATCTATGGGAATACATAAGAATGGGGGTAAGTGCAATGACTTAAACTTGAATATCCACCCATCTATTATTTTCTCCAGTTGGATAACTCATCCAAAATAGAGCTCTTGATACTTAAAGCCTAACCGCCATTCTATAGTCCCTATTTTAGGAAATAGCACCATCATTTTCTATTCAATAGCTAAAGTCAGGAAATCTGGGAGTCACCCTGGGAAAATTCAGATAATCTACCTGCAGAATATATCTTCATTCATAATTTCCCACCTGCATTACTAAAATAGTCACCTAATCTATATCATTATTTCTCCAATAGAAGTTTCCCTCAAGTCCATTCTCCATATAGTGCCAGAGTGGTTGTCTTTTCTGATTTGTGCTGATGTAACAAAATACCCAAAACCAGGTAGTTTTCAAAGAACAGAAGTTTATTGCCTCATAGTTTTAGAGGCTGGGAAGTCTGAGATCAAATGCTGGCAGAAGAGCAAAGAGAGGGGAAGAGAGAGCAAAAGCCCATCCTTTTAAAAGAAACCCATTTCAGCAATCATCAATGTACTCCAACAGTAACAGCATTAATTCATTCATGAGATTGACTCAAACACCTCCCCTCACACACTTCCTAACACCACAGCCACGCAATTCAAGTTCCAACATGTCAGCTTTGAGAGACCATAGTCAAACCATAACAATGACTGCTTTTTAACTTTGATTTTTAACATTGCTTTAGATGAAGTCCTACTATGTTGCCTGTGTTGCCCAGCCTGGCCTCAAACTCATGATTCTCAGGTCCCTGGGATCACAGGTGCCCACCACCATGCGGCCAGCAGAATTGTTTTTAAACAAGTATGTCATGTTACGCTCTTCATTAAAAACATTTTATGGAGTATCCATTGTATTTGAGTAAATTCCAAACTTTCCCATATCATCAAAGCCCCCGTGGCCTGGGCCCTCCCACTCCCCCTGCACCTCTCTTCCTCACCTAACTCCACCCCCACCAGTCTCTGTCATCACTAGCTGCCTGAAGGATTCCCACTTTCCATTGTCATAATAGCTGACTTTTTGTTTTTGAGTCTCAGTTTAAAAGTCACCAGTTTTACTTAATTATTTGTTTACTGTTTTTTCTTCCACTGAAATGCAAAAGTCAAAGGTTTTAACTGTTAATACTCTTATTACTTAAAATCTCATTGAGTAGCATGGTGCATGGTCCATCTTAAGTATTCAACAGACACTGATCAAATTAATGAATGAATATCAAAATCATGCAATAGATTATATGTAGAACAACAGCAAAAGTTAAAAATGGTAACTACTATTACAAAAAATCATTTGTATCTATCATTTAGTCCAATTAAAATCAGTTTTTTTCACCGTGCCAGAAAAACTTTGTTGTAAATTTTACTTAATCAAAAGAGAACCCTCTATGTACATGTGACATACATATACTTGGTAATCATGTATGTATAATCTTAAAAAGAGAAGGAAAATCATGTTAATCATGTCTTAAAAAGAGAAGGAAAGCAGATTTTATTTGAGAAAGTTTTAGACAGTTTTAGCTAATTCATACATTTGCAATGTTAGCAAAAAATATACATACACTTGTATTGACCTGATATCTGTACAGATTAAATGCCTTAGCAGAAGTATTTATTGTTATATAAATATTATGGCTGGTTAGCCTGGGGAAGGTAATAAGAGATCACTGCATTTAATTCTTAACATTAATTCTTGCTCATACTGCTACATTCTCATTCTTTATTTTCCATAAATTTTATTTTTGGTCCCAATTGTCCCAGGTTGAAAGTAACTTTGCTGAATTGCATCTTCTTTTCTGCCTACTGAAGGACCTCAGCATGAAATAAAGACTGTACTGTTCATGAATCCGTATTGGCTGGTTCTAAGATATTAGCTGCAAACAGTTAACTGTTAGATTAGTTCCTCCCTGCCCCTCCCTTTGGTCAGTTAAATCCTCCTGTGCTGCACCTACAAACCAACCCAGTTGATAGAGATTTTGAACATTCTTTAGGTCTATTTCAACTAATTTTCTATAAAAATATGCAACATTTGCCTAGGTTTGCTTGAGTTGTATATTTCAACTTTTCTTTATGAAGTTTTAAAATTTTTTATGAAGGTATAGACTGATAGATGATGATTGATTATAAAAGACAGTGCTTTTTACTCTTTCTAGGAGAAATATCTTTTAAAGATACCAAGGAAAAAAATGGCTTCTAATTTAAGGACTTTCAAAGCACAAAAATCTTTATATCATGCATACTGCTCAGGACAACGATAGACCCTACTCCAAAATGGAGTCTCCCACTAAAGAATATTATACTATAACACCTCTTCACTCATGATATTGACCTTTTTGAATAGAATTTCTACCTAGCTTTCTAGTTAATATAATGTTTATGGGGTGTGCACATGACAAAGCACTGAAGAGTAAAGTTGGTTGAATTGAATTGAACTGGATCAAATTAAGTGCTACAAATAGGCTAGATTCAGGGCATCTGGAAAACTTTGTAAGAACTCTTGGGATAACCATTACCCTCATCCACATCCTAACTTGAATCCTAAATGAAAATATTCTGTGAACAAAGATCCTTCCAAAAATACACCCAAAGAAATAATTGTGACTACCAAGAAGAAAATTAGATGTAGTAATATTCAGAGTCCCAGGTAAAACTATATATACACTTGGGCTGAGCTGTGGCTCAGTGGTAGAGAGCTTGCCTGGCATATGTGAGGCCCTGGGTTCAATACTCCCCACCACATATAAATAAATAAAATAAAAGATCCATTGACAACTAAAAAAAAAGATATATAGACAAAATAATGAAACATGCATAGTCTCATATTCATTTCCTTCTATTCTCTTTGGAACGAAGAAAGATGATTTGACAGTGCTTAACTTCTTCTCATAAACAGTAGAATATAGAGCTGGATGTAGTGGGCCTGGTTAGTCATTAATCCAGCCTTCATTTTCCCTGTGAAGGAAAGAGGCTGACCAATAAAGATTCATAAACAGTATAGTCCTTGTTTCATACTGAGGTCCCTCAGTATGCTGAAAAGAAAATGTAAATCAACATGGTTTCTTTTATTATCAAGTGGGTCCACTACCTAGCAAAGGTGTTGACTTTCAAACTCCTGACCCCCAGGTCAGTGTTTTCTCAATTATGCTGTGCTTTCTTTGAGCACATTTTCTGATTGAAGGAAGATATTCAGAGAGGAACTTGGAAATAAGAGAGTAAAGCGAATTGCCATATGGGTTAGTAAGACAGGTTTTCCATTTGTCTTCTAGGCTTCCTCCAAGGGGGTTCTGCGTAAGAGGTGGGCTCTAATGCTCAAGGCTTCCATTGTGTGTAATGAGTTATCCCCTCCACCCCCCACGGCCCCCATACACACAGTGCATTTTTCCTGGCACTAGCTGAGGACCATCCTTGGGAGAGTTGGGAAAAGAGTCATTCAAGTCATTTCCTGTGCTGCGTGGTTCAGATCAGGATGAGAGCTGAGAAAGATGAGATCTCTAACACAGAAAACAGATTGGCAGTAGATAGGCAACGGCAACCAGAAGTAGATTTTAAAAACCAAAGAAACAGCTTGGCATAGGGACACCAGGTGAGAACCTGTGCTTTGTGGCAGTCTGACTTGAGTGTGAATCCCAGCCATGCCACTTAAAATTTACGCCACATGAGAAAGTGACTCCACTTTTATAAACTCCATCTGTAAAATAGGAACAATATAGCCTCCCTGTGGATATCCTTATAAATATTAAATAAGATATATATATGAAGTACTTGATCCAACAGAAACACTCCATACACCTTTGAAGAAGGGAGTTTGACTAAGCAGAATGAATACATGGGCTTTGGAGTTGGATAGATGTGGACTCCTATCCTGACTCCTAGGAAGGTGCTCAGGACATTGTAAAATCTCAGTAAAATGTCAGCTCCTTCCCCTTCTCCTCCTGAGTCCATCACTTTCTATCAACTTGTTAATATACTACAATGGTTCTTATTTTAGTCAGCTTTTACATCACTGTAACCAAAATACCTGACAAGGGTTCATGGTTTCAGAGCTCTCAGTTCATAGACAGTCCACTCCATTACTCTGGGCCCAAGGTGAAGCAGCACATCATTGGGGAAGGGCCCAGGGAGGCAAAGCTGCTCAGATCATGGCAGAGTCAGGAATGGGGAGAGAGAAGGGGATGCAGGAAGAACTACCCTTCCAGGGCATGCCCCCAGTGACCCACCTCCTGCAACCACACCCTATCTGCCCACAGTTATCACGTAGTCAGTCCATTCAAACCAGAATGGACTGATTTGGTTACAGCTATTACAATCCAATCATTTTACCTCTGAATATTCCTGCATTAACATAAGGTTTTAGAAGACATCTAATATCCAAGTCATAACAGTTCTCATAATTGCAGACTACACTAGAATCACCTGGAGGAATTGATAAAACAGATTGTTGGGCCCCATCCCCAGAGTTTCTGGTGCAGTGGGTCTTGGGTAGGGCTCCTGATTTTACATTTCTAACAAGCTCCCACTGAACTTGCGGAAGATTTTGTGAACCACACTTTGATATTAATATAGATATAAAGCAATTACTTTTGTTTGCTGAAGGAACAAAGTCTTAGGTTCACTGAAACCCTTTTTGTTTCAGATTGAAAGTCCTATTAGAATACTTACATCACCTGGGGCATCTTCACTTGCTCTGACACAGGTAGTGACAACATGCCAATTTCTATTCTCAGTTCTGCATTGTTTTTCATTCTGTTCTTCTGCATACTACTTTTGAATGCAGAGCTCAGTTTGAAGTCAAAAAGAACAAGAAAATTACTAGGTCAATACTTGTTGAACCAGACAATTCACCTCAAATAAAAAAGCTCCGCAACCTAATTTCCAATTCTACAGCTTTCTCAGATTTCTCATTACTTCTTTTCACAGGTGAAAACCTAGGGTAATCAATTAAACAGTAAATCAAATGTTGTGATCTAAATATTGTCTAACTGACTCACAGATTGGGGTAACATAAATATAGTATACTTACACAGTGCCAACTTTATATGGAGGTAGGTAGTTGCTAGTTGTGTCAAGGTCAAACATGGGTGTTTCACTGCTAGCAGAAGGACGTGTTTCATTTGTTCAATTTGGTCTTATCTAAGTTTTTAAATTTGATTCTGTTATGGACTAAATATTTTTGTTCCTCCAAAATTTATATGTCAAAGCTCTTACCTTCACTGTGGCTACATTTGCAGATGGGCCCCAAAGGAAGTAAAACTGAGGTTAAATGAGATCAGACAGGTGGGGTCTTGATCTGATAGGATTAGTGTCCTTATATGAAGATGCCAAGGAGATCACTCGTTCCATCTGTATGCACGAGAACAAAGGCCAAGGGAGGATTCAGCAATAAGGCAGCAGTCTGAAAACCAGGACAAGAGCCCTCACCAGAATCCAACCATGCTGGCACACTGGTCGTAGACTTCCAGCCTCTGGAAAAGTCAGAAAATAATTTTTTCTTATTTGAGCAGCCCATTCTATGGTACATTTCTGTGGCAGTCAAAGCAGACTAATATAATGCCTGCATATGCTCTTGGCCAACAGTGTTTTCAAAACACTGAATTGGCCATTGTGTTAGATAACTTCCACTTGCTTCTGTAGATTCATTCTCCACCATCCTCCCTCATCCACTTATCCTAATTTGAGTTTTTCATCTGTTTTCTATTTTAATAAAACCCATGATATGATTGTCAACATTTTAAAAGTTGACAGATTTTGCATGGAAATAAATCTAGATTTTCAGATTCTCATGAGAAAGTGGAAGATCTGGCAACATCACCAGCAACAAGTTGGCACTTCCCTTTCAGACTGGGCGTTAGCTCCCAAGTTGGCCATGGCTTCCTCTTGGCATGGTTACACTCAATTACTTTACCAGGCTGGCTTCTGTCACCATCTAAGAATACCATCCTTAGCACTCATGAGAAGAGATGAAAAGCCCAGATGCTGGGACTGGGGATATAGCTCAGTGGTAGAGTGCTTGCCTAGCATGCATGAGGCCCTGGATTTGATCCCTAGCACCACTAGGGGAAAAAAAAAACAAAAAGCTCAGAAGTCTGTTTTCCTAGATGCTGAAGATGCCATTGGTAACACACTCCTAGCAACATTTCTGGAGCATTGTCCTGAGAAATTGAAGTCACTTTGCTTGACAGTTCCTGAAAGTTTGCCTCTTCCCTAAGGCAAGGTCAACACAATGAGCTTCTCTATTCTAGAAGGAGTAATTCTTTTTCATGAACAGAAAAATGGGATGGGTTTGCCTTTACTGTCCTCGAGGCCTCAGCCAGCCCCACTGTCCAAATTTTTATATTAATATCCTGCATAACATCACCATGGATCAAGGAATACCCTCTGTGGCAAAAGGGGTACAACAGTGGGCACTGACCATACCATAGCATGGTTACAATATCTAGACCATACTGGGAGAGCAACTCAGTACAGTGAGCTCTTAAAGACTTAGCTCAGGCACCAGCTTGAAGATGACATTTATACGAGGGTGGAGAGTTATTCTTTAGGATACATCTTCAAATTTTAACCAACAACTATTCTATTGGTCTTTTATCCCCAAAAACTAGACTACACAGGTCTAGTATCCAGAGGGTATAAGTAGAAATGACCCCACTTACCATCACTGCCAATGATCAACTTGAACAATTTTAGCCTCTGGTTCCTGGAGGACAATGGTTTTCACCAAGGGAACAAAAGAAGAGTTTTGTTCTAAAGTTTCACATTAAACTTGAAGCTTTGGTTGCCATGTAGGCACCAAAAGTTCAGTAGGCAAAGAAAGGAGTTGCCACATTGACAGTGGAAATTGACCCCCATCATTGTGAGGAGGTAGGACAACTGATATATAAAAGAGGAAAGAAAGAATATGGGCAGCACTTTGGTGGCCCCATCAGTTCGTACTCTCAGGCACTATTTTATTATGGCCACCCACCCTGACCACGACCTGATAAGGGTATGGGAAAAGGGGCGCAAGACCCACAGATAGGAGGCTCTAGGTCTTCTACAGGCATCTTTTGCACAAGGGTCATCTTTCTCTTTTCTAGGTTGTCCTAAAATAATCTTCTACTCCAAATTATCATCTCTATCCCTGATACTATACTAAAACTTCACTTCTCCCAGGAAAGTCACCTAGGTCAGCAGACTATGGGTAACAGGAATCAATATGGGTGGTAAAAGAAGGAAATAATGAATATCTATTTTAATCTCAGAACCAGTGTAACAGCAGGGACTGTAACCCATTCCACAAACCCACTTCTTACACGTTTTCTCAAAGTTTAAAAATGTTGTGAAGCTGTGATAAACTGAAGTAAGAACTGAGCAACACAAAGGATGGACAGCAGCAGGTTCTGCTAATGCCCCATTCAGACACGCAGGGTACTTTTAACGAGATTTTACATCACTGCTACTAAGGTCACTCCTGAAGACTTCTCCAAGACTTGCCCTTGGATGATAGGAGCAGCCGTCTGAGATGTCCTGGGAGTTACTTCCCCATGTCCTGGACATTCCAGAGCCAACAAGTGGTATGGAGGATACCAAACCCTGTTCCCTTCCTTCAAGGAGCAAAGATCAACTCTTTAGACCATCTTTCAACATCAGGATGAGACTAGACCTGAAACCACACTTAGCTTTCCTTCCTTTCTCATCCTCTCTCTTCACTCCCTCATGGATTTTCTCCCAAGAGCATGACCTTAATAAATCCCTTGCACAACAATCCACACTTCCAGCAATTTTTTAGGTTGTCCTAAGACAACTTCTTGCCCTAAATAAGTGTCCCTCTCTCTGATACCGTATTAAAACTTCCCATCACTCAGCTAACCTTTAAGTAGGATTATGCCAATCTGCTGGGAGTTTGAACTTGTAGCACCTCGAGGAAAGACCGTTCACTTTGTGCCATCCAGGATTTTGCCCAGGAGTCCTGAGGCACCTGTGTAACTTGAAGGTTTGGAGTCCTATCAAGCTGTAGGAACAGAGCTGCTCCTAATGCCACAAAATGAAGAAGACAATTAAGCTAATTATCCCAGAGCCTGAATGTGTTCTCAATAAATACCAAAGAACTCAGGCGGATGTGAGTTCAAAAATTCAATTGTTCAATTGATAAATTCAATTGTTCAAATCACTTAAGTTCTCCACTTCATATTGCTTATGCAGCTCTGAAATCAGAATCTTTTGAGATTTAGGGTAGCATTCCTTTTATACTTTTTTTTTTTCAGTTTTAGAACCTAAAGACCTGAAGAATATGCGCTTATTACTGAACAAGAATTTTTCAGCAGTAACTACCAGTGTGACTCCTCTCCATGCCACTTACACATAACTTTCATATTAGGATTTTTTTTCTCCTGCCTTCACTTTCATACCTTAGCCATTTCCCAAATCTTAATTATGTTGGGGAATGAGAGAAAACTCTAGAACACAGGGAGACCGTTCTTTTCTTAAACATGCCTTGCTCTCTTACTGCCTCAAGCTGTTGATACTTTTGGAAATGACACTTTCTGCCCTGACCCGTGGCATTGTACAAATACAAAGCACACGGCAAGCAAGACAGTGGTGTTTGTATTGATGGAAAGAGGGAGAAAAAATTTAATCTGGAAGCAAAATTTTATTTCATTGGTAATAAAAGTAATAGGTGTTGGTGTTTTTCTCCATAATGGTGCCCAAACTTCTTATTTTTTATATAAAGCTGATATTTCTTTTCCTCTAAGATTTCCTCTGGAAATATGCAAGCATTCCAAATGGGCTCCTGCTTTTTCTTAAAATCGTAATGCATTACTTGGAAAACGAAGACGGTCAATGTTTCATATTCACTGTTTTGAAAGATTTTTGTAAAATGTCATTTTTAAAACTATAAAGTTTCTAAAGTTTAGTTGTAAGCATTAAGTGTGATTTCTCTGTAATTTCATCAAATTGTAGGAATTTCTCTCAGCTAAAATCATCATACTCTTCAGCTTGGTAAGTTTTATTTTATGATTTTGTCCTTAAAAGTATTGTGAACTCAATTTGGTTGTTGCGTAATGTGATTTTTCAAACAGCTTTTCACCATGTGACTTTACCTAACCTCAGAACATTTTAAGTTCTCTTTTTCTCCCTTTCCTCCCCCAATCCCCTTTCTTCCTCTTCTTTCTTTCCCCTTCCTTCTCTTTCTCTTTCCTTTCCTGAGCAATTCTGTGAACACTGCGAGAAGAAGCTCAGCTGGGCATTCAGATCTTGGGGGAGCAGTCAGCCCCCCTGCCCCCCCCCCCCATGGCCCAGGGCAGGATGCTGAAGCCCAGGATGGTGAGGACCCCATGTGTGTAGCTACCCACAGTGGGCAATGGAGCCTGAATGAGGAGGCACCTGTGCAAGTGGGGAGCCCCCCATGGGGTCCTAAAGCCTAAAGAGTATGAGCAGAGCATTCTCATGGGGAATGATGGTACTGACAGGGTATGGAAGCCTGAGCTAAGTCAGAAGGCCATTCATGAAGGGGTCTCCAATATGGCTGTCGAGTGAGGAGAGTGTCTACACAATTCAGAAGGTGGGAAGGACTGACCATTGTGGTGAAGCCTGGGCCAAGTGGAAATGGTGTCCATATATGGGGGGTAGCAATATGGGGGTCCTGCACCATTTGCTTGGTCCTGGAGTCAGAGTTGATGTAACAGGGGTAACCCATTCCATGGCGTTGGGATCCAAACAGGTAGATGGAGAGCACCCTCATAGTCATGTGAGGGTAAGGATGTAGGAAAGGGGGTACCTGGAACAGGGTGTTGGAATCCAGGTGGGTTGAGATGGGGTAGGGGCAGCAGACCAGAACATACAGGGAAATTGGGAAAATCCATAAATATACTAAAAACAATTGTAGCCAGTTTTCTCACTCTCAGAGAAAGGGGTCGGAAATGTAGAAAGAGAAAAAAAGAGAGGTCAAATCCTATGTTATCCTAATGGAATTGGAGGTGTCAGTGTAAGTATTGGTTTTTTAAGATACACAAAGAAAGAGAGAAGGAGGGAGAGGGAGAGAGAGAGGGTAGAGGGGAAAGGAGATGCCAGTGTAAGCACATGCTTTTCTAGATAGATTGATAGATTAGATAGATAGAGACAGATGTGAAGGGTGAGCCTCTGCACACATGTTGTGCAGCTTCGTCCAGTGCATGGGAACATCAGGGCCCAGGAACAGTGAACACACGAGCACCTACATGTTGACTTTTAACTTCTTTCCCCACAGAAAGGAAATAAAATCTGCTTTGAGAAGGACTGGTTTTAGAACTGAAGCAGTGAAAATATAAGATAAACTTGAAATATCTTTTTGTGCCAGAAAGTATAAAAAGTGCTCAGAGAGGGATGGGAGCATGTCAGAAGGACATAGAAGCCAGCCTGAAGGGGTGCCCACTGACCAAATCCAGAATAATTTAATAGAAACACAAATAATGATAATAGTGTTATAATCTATTGAACAAAAGGGGAAGCCAAGAGTCCTTGCTAATGCAAATGTGGAAATTAATAAATGAAGAGTCACATATAGGAGAGGATATTTCACAATTTCTAAGTACGTCCCAACAAAACACATGTTCGTTTCAAAGGCAAAAGCAATAATTTACAGTAAGGTAGTGGCAGACACTACCTTAAATAAGGGAGTAAAGTGAATAGCCTCAGAAATGAGATGCATAAAAATAAGAGAGAGTGCTATAAGAACACAGCATCCCTGCCATGATAATACCTCCAAAGAAACATGAAATGAAAGCCTAATCATGAGAAAGCACCAGAGAAATCTGGGTTGAGGAAAATTTTGCAAAATAATTGACCTGAAATCATCAACATCATCTAGGTCATGGAGTCAAGAAAAGACCAAGGAACTGCTGTGGTTGGACTTGGTTTATTGAGATGTGGCAACTATCTGCAGCATGGGATTCATACTTGGATTTTCTATACAGAACAGCCTGGAAACAACTGGCCAAACTTCAGTGGAGTCTGAGACTCAAAGCATAGTAATAAACCAATATTAGTTTTCTCATTTTGATGGCTTCCTTGCAAATATGTAAGAATGCTCTTGTCCGTAGGACAGACACTATGAGGTGTTAAGGGTCACAGAGCATGCTGCCACCAACTTACTCAGGGGAAAAAAACAGTTCCTTATACTGTGCTTATCATTTTTCTATGAATCTGGGCTTGTTTCAAAGTCAGAAAAAAATTTTTAAGATTTATTTCTTGTGAATTTTAATACAAAACAGAAATTCATTTTATTATAACTAGAGCATTTGATTGCAAAAACAACTTTTTTTTTTTTCAGGACATCTTTTGATAACTGCATCCCATCCCCTCACTTCCTGCTGTGACTGCCTGGGTCTAAGCCTGGGTCCTCCCCCTGCACGTTTCAGTGGCCTCTCGCTGACGCCCTGGGCCTCACTTGAGCTCACCTATGGTCCCTTCTCCACATAGTGACTAGAGTCATCTCTGAAAAACATTACCCAGATCTCACCTCTCTCAGACAACTTCCCCACTTCCTATGACTTGGAATCAAATCTTAGCTGATTCCTGCAGCCTTTACCTTCCTTTCTGGAGATCAGGACAGCCTCCCTGCTTGCCTCTCATGGCTATTGCTCCCCGTCACTGTTGTGACCTGAGGGTGATGCTCCTTACCTGGCTTGACGATTCCTTTCTTTTTCGCTAATGAGATCTCTGTGCAAAAACCACCATAGAAAAGCTCATTTCCTAATCAAAAGTAACTCTTTTGGGCTGGGGATCTAGCTCAGTTGGTAGAGTGCCTGCCTTGCAAGCACAAGGCCCTTGGTTCAATCCCCAGCACCACAAAAAAAAAAAAAAAAAAATAAAACAACAATAGCTCTTTCTGGCCCTATTAGTCTGTATCTTATTATTTTAAATTTTCTCCATAGAACTTATTAGTCTATATCTTATTATCTCAGTTAAATTTTCTCCATAGTTCTTATGAATTACTGAAATTCCCCTTTTTGCTCATTGGTTTCCTATTTTCCCTGAGTAGGTAGAGACCTTGTTTTCCAGTTCATTGCTGTACCTCAATATTAAGAACGGAACTCATTTCTCATTGTAAATGAAGGGGTGAATGATGAAAGTATGGGTTAAGAACACAGGCTCTGTGCGAGGGAGCTTTGAACCAGGCAGACATTTTTCACTTCAGATAATAAAGCTAAGTTTTCAAAAGAAGGAAACAAATAGCTAAACATCATAAAAAGTCAGAAAAAAATAATTCAAATAACTTTTGAACACGGTATTCTTACAATATACTCTTAGTGAAAGGAATTCTTATACATCTTTGGTGAGATATAGTCTAAAAGCAAAAAACACAAAAATCTTGAACGTGGTAGGTTTTATTGCTAATGGTGTTGGTATAGTAATTCAAACTATTTGTGTGCAGTACACAAAAGGCAATTAGTAAGTATATTTAAACTGCTGAAAATCAAGGTTCTCATTGTAGGAAATGGAATATGTAAATATGGAATGGTGGGGGAGGAAAAGCCCTACAATACCACGATGAGCTTATAATTTAAAGTAATGAACATAATACGCACACAGATACACAAATGAGGTAGTATTTCTATTTTTGTTCGTATGTATTCTGGGTTTTCTAAAAATACCTAAAACAAATGACAGCCCTAACTCCGCACTCAGAAATGATTTTAAGATATCAAATTTCATATTACATGTTATTTGCCACAATAAATTATAGATTTTTAAAAAGAAAATAATAGTCCTTCATCAATGAATATACTGGTACCCAAATCTTGGTTTTTAAATGTCAGTCCTCACTAAAAGAAACTGATTGGGTGTAGTGTCACACACCTGTAATCCCAGTGGCTCAAGAGGCTGAGGCAGGAGGATCACAGGTTCAAGGTCAGCCTCAGCAACTTAGTGAGGTCCTAAGCAATTTAGCAAGACCCTGTCTCAAAATGAAAAAATGAAAAGAACTGGGTTCAGTGGCTCAGTGCTTAAGTCCCCCTGGGTTCAAAAATCTTTGGAGAAATGACCGATTCTAGGTCCAAAGAAGGAAAGGTAAAAAATAACTGTTAAGAAGAGAAAGGGGCTAGGGTCATAGCCCAGTGGCAGAGCGCTTGCCTAGCATGTGTGAGGCACTGGCTTCGATCCTCAGCACCACATTAAAAAGATGAACAAATAAAATAAAGGCATGCTGTCCATCTACAACTACAAAAAAATTTTTTAAAAAAAGAAGAAAAGAAAGCCAGTGTTCAAACACTAATGAAATTGTTTCAAATGAACATAAAAACTGGCTTGATCTATTTAAGAAAATAAATAAATAAATAAACAAGAAAAGAAAAAAAGGGAAAATTTTTCCTGCAACAGAGATCTGTGGTTAACCAGGTAAGAACAGGCAAGTTCTTATAGGAAGTATCCCCTACCCCCCATCTACGCAGTTGGGTTTGGGTTTGGTTTGGTTTGGTACTGGGGATTAAACCCAGGGACACTTAACCACTGATCCACATCCCCAGTCCTTTCTTTAATTTTCCATTCTAAGACAGGATCTCACTAAGTTGTTTAGGGTCTTGCCAAGTTGCTGAGACTGACTTTGAACTTGCCATCCTCCTGCCTCAGCCTCCAGAGCTGCTGAGATTATAGGTGTGCACCACAGTGCCCAGCTTGCAATATCCTCCGTACAAATGTTTAATATAATTTGAATCATAAGGAAACAACCAGACAACTCTAAGTTGTACGAAATCCTTCAAGAACACTGGCCTAATTTCTTCAAAAATATCAAGGGTCTCAAAGAGGAAAAAATAAGTGAGTTATTTTTCTAAATTACAAGAACTAAAGCAATATGATGACCAAATAAATATCTGACCTCACAGAAGAATATAAGTATGCTTTATTTGTCTGAAACTTACTTTCAAATTGGTTTTTGTGTATGTGTATATGTGTATATGTGTCACTTAACAATGGAGATACTTTCTGAGAAATGTGTCATTGGATGCTTTAGTAGTTGTGTAAACATCATGGTGTACTTACCCAGACTAAGGCAGCTACCAGGTCACTAGGCGATGAACTCTTCTGGGACCACTGGTTATATGTGTGGTCTGTCAACAAAAATGTTACGCGGTGCATGGGCATACATACAAACACAAAGGAGAGTGAGTGTGACAAAATATTAACATTCCGTGAAATTAGGTAATATATCAATGGGTGCTCATTGTACTATTCTTTCAACTTTTAATGAATTTGAAATTTTTCAAAACAAATAGTTGGAGCCAAGAAAGGAAGTAACAATAAAAGACTACAGACTCTGGAGTCAGACTGCCTGAGTTCAAATCCAGACTCCAAATTCCAGCTGTGAGTCAAACATTCCTGTCTGTTTGTTCCTTTGGGAAAAGAAGCTAAGATGCCAAGAAAGTACCCTAAACAAAGGACTGCTCTTCCAATGGAACTTCTAGCTGGAGTCCATTCGCTGGTGTTAGGGCATTTCAGTAGACAGTGGTGTCTGGAAGGAGGAGCCCCGAAAGCCTCCGTCACTCATTAACAGTTTTACACAATTAGTTTAACAGATTGAATAGTTTAACAGATGAGTCACTTAACTGGGCTTTGAGAAAAACAGGACAGAGCAGAGATCAAATTCTGGAGTGTAGGACGGTTACCCAAAAGAAAGGCAATTTGGGAGGCCAAGCCCAAAGGTGGGGCTTTTACCGGCAAGGAGGCAGCCCAGCTGGGTGGAGGGACTGATGAAAACTCAGAATAAGGTGTGGGAAGGAAGAAGGGCAGTCTCTTACTGTCTTTATCTGGAACTGGTCATGCATATTTCAGTAGAGTGTAGATTAGCAGGAGTCAGTCACCTGTTTTTGTTTTTTAAGCATCCGATGGAAAATTAATTCAAAAAAGAGTAAAAGCATGAGATTTTCCTTCTCCACTATCAACGTCTCCATAGTCTTTTGAGTGAAAGGTGGAATTGCCTAAAACCAGACCTTTTGCCAATTGCCAGATGCAAGGAACTGACTCATCTTGGGCAAATGCTGACAAGATGACTGCTGAGTTTAAATGATATAAAGTGATCAAAGTTGTGAAAATAGAAGGCAGTTTTCATGGAAAGAGCTAAAAAATCTGCTCCAGCCCAAAACTCGTGTGGCTGAATCACGTTAATGAACAGCCTCCGTAGCCATTTCATTCTTTGACTTTAAAAATATTTGGTGTTTCTGATTTTTCAGAGTCTGCTTTCTGGTGGAATTCTTCAATTTAATATTCTACCCCAGAATCAACTGGAACAGAGCATTTTGTCATTTACCACGAAACACAAGCACATGATGTATGAGAGTAACTTAAAAAGGAGGGGACTCACTATTTTCCTGAACACTGCTCCCCATCTTCAAACTCTACGGAAGGGCACTAGACTGACAGAGTAGTAGATTTGCAGGACTGATCCAAGACAGCAAAATAGATTGGGCTATGATTTATATTTCACTTCATTATTTTTGCAGGTCAAACTGAGCAATGATAGAGGTAATATGAAATGATAGGCAAAATGAAAATAAAACTGAAATACATCTTTGTCTTACCCTCGATTTTTTTTAATTTATTTTTTTATTTGTTTATTGATTCATTGAGCACAAATGGAGTACAGCTATTGTTTCTCTAGTTGTACACAAAGTAGAGTCACACCATCTGTGCATTCATACATTTACACAGGGCAATGATGTCTGTCACACATTCTCTTATTATTCTTACCCCCC